>CAMZMU010000079.1:12907027-13038420 GCA_947311845.1 Poa pratensis
ATAGCTATATTGTTGAGTTTATCAATGATGCTACTGAAAGTTTTTATGAGAGAGGGAGACATGATTTCATATATCTCAAAAATAAGTCTTCTCTCTTTTTGTTGAAAATTTTGAAGTTGCACTTGCTTTGCCTTCCTATGCTAGTCACTTTGTGCTTTATTGATTTATTTTCTTACAAGATCCCAATGCATAGGAAGTGGGTTAGACTTAAATGTGTTTCATATTTTTCTCTTGATGCTCTCTTTTGATTTCAATTCTTATTCCTATGGAGCATCATTAAAACTATCAAGACTAGCTATATGGTTATAAAGAAACGCTTTGCGGGAGGCAACCCGGTTATTTTTTGTGTGATTTTCTTTGTGTCCTCTTGCTGTACCAAGAGACTTTGTTTATAGTTTAGGTTCTGGAATTTTCAATAAAGTGCCAAGTTTTACCCTTTTTGGTTTGAAAAAGTTGCTTATAGCGTTCGGAGATTTTATTCCTGCACGAGTCAGTGCACGGTATGATTTTAATTCTTATTCTGTAATCCGAATGAGCTCATATTTGAACTGTAGTTGCAACTTTTCATCCTCTGTGTATGATTTTTTTGGAATTTTTCGAAAGTTTGGTAGGGTAGAAAAATACGTTTTTTGTTGCTGTTTTTCTGGACAGATTCTGTCCCATTTTGTTTGATGCATGCTTTGAGCTTTTAAGTTGAATCTTTTGATCCAATTGAGTTATGATTAGGCATACAACATTATACACTTTCTGGACATGTCATATGAATTTTTGTTCAAGGATTATATGCAGCAAGGAAACCTATTTGTTTATCACTATTAATGCACCCCACAGAAAAGAGATGGGAGAAACGGTGTTTTGAAGTTTTTTCACAGGGATTGGAGGAGATGCACCAAGAGCTATCCAAGGATGGTGAAGACCATAAGCTTGGGGATGTGAAGACAACCCCGCTGGACCTACACACTCTCGGTTTGCACACGTCCAACTTCTGTTTTTCGATCGAACACTTTATCGCATAAACTTGGAGCGTCGTTTTTGTTTGTTTTTGTTTGTGTCTTGAGAGACCACCACACTAATTTATATATGAGAGAGCTACTGGAAATATGGGTTGAAATATGTTGGATGCTTTTATAAGATTGGGAAAAGGGATGTTTGATTTGATTTTTAATGATACATATAGTTGCATGATTCATGAGCTTGTTTATGAGTAATAGTTTGCAAATTCTTTTTGTAGAGCTATCACTTATTCATGTTTTGTTGCTGATTGTTATTTTATTGGTTTAACATGGATTAGTTAGTTCTATGGACACTCATGCATGCATCTAGATGGTCAACTTTCTCCCTTTTGCTAGCCCAAAAACTCCAACAAGCAAAACTTGTTTCCAACACCTTCAACCAAAGTTATTCCAGTGAGTCCACCATATCTACCTATTGGCTTTATGCTTTCCGAGTATGTTTAACATGTTGTTTGTGTTATCTTACCTCTGAATGAAAATGTTTATGTTATTGATTGCAATGGAAAAAGTTGGTTATATAGCTCTCACGAACTTGATGCACAATGTTCTTTTATTTGCATAATAAAACTTGACCCATTGTGATTAAGATTATGATGTTTGTGGCTTGATGAATGTTTTGGGTTGGAAGTTAGCCCATATGTGCTGTCACATGGCAAGCTTTCACACGCTCTTCATCTCATTTAGTTGATATCATGTGCTTTTGTCTATGGATGCTTATCATGTTGAAATAAATGTGGAAATAGAGTGAGTTTAAATGAGTTGTGTAAATGGTTAGAGAGACGCCTGGGCCGCTAATCTAAGCCATGCATCATTCATGGTGGAAATTTACTTACATACTATGGTGAACCTTCTGTGATACACCTTGCAATAAAAAACTATTCCAATGGTAAAATAAAAAGGGTGTTGAGATTGTTCATTTTGTTTGTTTGTCTTGTCATTTTGATATGGGCTTGTTCCATATCTTGGGACAAGAGGTACCCCCAGTTGACGCTCTTGATGATACTATTATGCTTACAATGATATTTAATTGAACTTTGCCCAAGTTGAGTAACACATGGTGTAAGTACTTGTAGTCAAGGGGCATGAGACATTCAACCATTTTTATCAAAACACTACTCATATTTGCTTTCACTTAAATGCTATGATAGGGGCAATGAGAGCTTGACACCAATGAATACCTTATTGCAATCATTAACTTAAGTAGAAGAGTTTGGAAGTTGGATGAAACTTATGCATGCTTTACTACTCACATATACATCTTTCCAAAGTGTACACCTATCATATTCAGATTTCCATCTACACTCTATGACCATTGTAGGATGTTCTACTTATCATTATGCATACATGTGTTCCATATTACTTGTTACCATGTTACACTTTGTGAACTATCAATGAACATCCTTGTCTTGAATACTTGATATCACTTCATAAACTATTTGCATATTGCTACTCTTTTGAAGAATGAATCATTTGACTATATGTAGCAATAGTAATCATCTTTGATTCATTGTTAAGTATTAAATTGCAAAGTCCATGTTAGTTTTATCATCTTCATACTCGAGGACGAGCATGGATTAAGCTTGGGGATGTTGATGCATGTAAAATGCATACATGAACTTTGCACTTTATTGCTTATATTCCAATCATATTTGCATCATATAAGGGTTATATCAATGTTTTATAATATTTTGGATATTCTTTATTTCCTATTTTTATGGAATTAACCCTGCACAGGCAGAAAACCCGTTTTTGTATTTTAATGTTTCAGGGACCCAAACGTCAACGAAATCACCTGAAATTTAGGGCGTCAATTTTGGAAGGAAGAAGACTGTGGGCGAAGGAAGCGAGCAAACGGAGGCCGAGGGCCAAACGAGGGGGGCCCACGCGGCACTGGTACTGTAGCCACGTGGGACCCACCCATTTGGCCTCGTGGCTCCGTTGCCTTCGATCTTTCTCCACCGACATCGTTGACCAAAAAACGCTATAAAAAGGTCCCCCGACGTTCTCTGGAAGGGGGGGGAAACACAGAACCACGAAACAGAGAGTCAGAAGGCTGCCGCCGGAGAAGATCGGGGGGGGAAACGCCGCCGGAGTCACCTCGAGGGCTCCACCCCCTCCGGGTGTCTTCATCATCATCTACAGCAAGAACTTCTCCACCATCATCACCATGATGAAGGGGGAGTAGTCCACCCCTGGACTGGGTTTGTGGTGGTAACTTTTGTATCTCTCCTCTCTTGAGCTTCACTAATTAGTACGTATGAGCTGCCAAACATGATTACGGTCATCTAAGTAATTCCCATGGTGGATATTGTGGTGTGAGATAATATTTGTTATGCATTTACTGTTGTGTTGGATCTTTTATGACTTGTCATACTTTGGAGATATTCTATGATGCATGTGATGGTTTGATTTATGCATAATGCCTTGTTTTCTTTATCATGAGGTGATTGACACCACCAAGTGTAGTAGATGAGAGAGAGATGTGGTCACACACGAAATATAATCATTGCACTAGTGTTTATAATATTATCCATTATGAAGTATGATGTATGTGGGTACTGGGTGGCCAATGTCAGAAGGCATAGGTATTGAGTGACACAGTACCGTCCAACATCCTTTATCTAGGGGTAAAAAGGGAGAAGTATGATGTGGGTGTGACAGCAACCACGCTAGCCTTACGGGGTGACACTAGCAACACAAATGAGTACTTCTTTTCAATTATGTGTTTTAGGACATATAGCCGTTATAAAAGCTACCATTAAAACATGACAATTGTGTGTACTTTATCTATAACACGATAATCACAGTAGATGAGAGAGAGGATTAAGTAAACCATGAACCCATGTCCATTGTTCCTATAAGAAACTTTCACTTGAGCTTGTCCTCTTGTGCATAGGGATTGGGCTTTCTCTCTCTTTGAGAGCTTTTGCTTGCTACCATTTGTCTTGTCCTCTTGCATTGAAGAGGATTGGGACACTTTTTCTTGCTTGGTTACTTCCATCCATCAACCACCTTGTTCTCCAAACTTGTTTAGTGCATAATCAACTAAACTTGTGACACTTTAGTTGTAGGGAATAGATAACTTTTTCTTCTTGCTCCTGGGATCGATACCTTACTTTCACATTGAGAGGTGCTACAGTGATCACTTGCTCTTGGGGTTATCAGTCGCCCCCCCCCCCCACCCCCCAGTCACGCCTTTTTGATGCTGAAGCTCGGTGGCGCTCCCATCCCTACCCCTCTATGGATGTCCCTCTCATAGTCATTTAGTAAAGGTCTCGCTTCCCCAGCCCCCCCCCCCCCCGTGTGCGCGCTTTCACAGGCATATAACTTATCCTCTGTTGTTTTTCGACCGGTCACTGTTTTTTCTCGTCGGTGACGCTCATTCACTCACCGGACACACAGCTCAGCAGGGCACATCGCGCCCTCCCCACAACATGGTGTTCAATAATTTGCAAATATGTGTTTTTCCGAGATTTGTGCCTAGTCAAGTTAGACGGAGTATTTGGTTGTTTGATTAATTCATTGTTTGATTGATAGGATATGGAGAGCAACGATAATATGATGATGGCTGTCGAGATTGATGCGCGCCTGATGATCATCATTCTCATATTGGTTTACTAGGCGAGTGAATGAGGTGACATCCGAGTTTGCCAATTTTACTCGCCATGAATGCGGAAATCCGTGACGAACAAACTCATAACCAAGTGTAAATGATCTAGTTAAAATCTATGCATGGGCACGCAAAAAGTACTCCGAGCAAGAGTCTTGATTTCTTGAACATCTGTGATTTCTTTAAATTTGAATGGTATTACTTCTATCCTTCAATCGTTATGAAACTAATTTATGCATTTAGAACTATGTAGCATTGTAGCTTGCAGAAAATATGGTAAAAAACTATTGGGAGACCTATTAGGAAGGTCGCTCAGTGACGGCAACGTGTATTGACGTGCTCAATAACACATGTCCAGTACCATCGGACCGTCTATTGAAAACGCCGATGGAGATGCTGCTATATCACTTGCATCTTCCACGTATGTGCAGGCTCGTAAGTAAGTAGATCGAAGTCACTTTAGCACTAGAATGCGAAGGCAGCCGGAGCGCATGACACGGCTAAAGCCGTATTACCTGCGGCGCGGCAGCGATCACAGTAACCTGATACGATTCAGACGCATTTACGCAAGAAGGCCACCACCGTCAACAACCCACTGAGCTTGGCCATGATCACCTCGCTTGTGCTACTTGAATATGCATGCACCGTCGTCGTTTACATGGAACCATCGACCATAAAACCCATGTATTGCCTCCAACGTTAACTCAACTTGTTCCTACTCTCAACTGATCCATCATATATGGTGACTTTAGAAGCTGGAGTAGATCATTTATCGTTGAAGTGGTTTTATTCACTACACTTACTACTCACTAGTCATACAGTCATAGAGAGATCGAGCACTTACAGAAATCTGCTAGAGTTGTTCTAGGTTCGTGACCATTATACATTAATTTGTACTGCTTCCAGTGAGGCTAATCTCCATGTTAGGCTTTAGACTGTCAGCTCCACAAAAAGGCAAGGCCAGGCGGACAGCCTGATCTCCATGCATGCATACATATATCCTCCATATATATGTATTCCCATTCACGGGCCAGGGAGCTCCCATTCGTTCTGCCGCGGTCAAACCTGCGCCGATCTCGGTCCTTCGACGGTGACGCCAGATTAATTAGCTCGCCGCCGGCCACATCCAGCTCTAGTCTAGACCTACAGCTATAGCTAGATCATGGCCAAGCTCAGTGGGCACATGGTACGTGTCGCCGCATGCATGCATGCAGATTCAGCGCTGCAACTTGCATCATTGCATTGCATGTTCCGGCCTCCGACGGTCGATCCATCATGCATGCGCAGCTGATCATCACATAAAAAACAGTTAGCTACAGCGTATTAAAAGCTAGGGAAGCATCTTCAGATCACTGCACACAAACACCACCGGCGCCGGCCCACCGGTTCATCGCACAGCCGCTGTTGGGGCCGGCCGGCCGGGCGTTGGCATGCATGTGCCCTACCACCACGCTACAGCGAGGGATGGTGGCACGGCGGTCTTGCGCCGGCCGGCCGGGGTGGATCCCCTCGATCTGCATGCGCCATGGGCACGCACTCTCTCCGCAGCTGCTGATGGCATGCATGCAATGATCCCGTACCACCAGCCAGCCGTGGCCCATGGCCGATGGACCCCGGCCGGCGGCGGGCTGCTCCGAGATCCTCCAATGGCCGGCGACGGCGAATCCAATCAATGGCTACAGATCGAAAATGTGCCTTGCCCTTTCTTGGGCGCGTTCTCTGTACATGCATGCCGCGGGCCTACGTGTGGGCGATGGACGCAATGACCGATCATGGGGCTGCACCGTGATTGATCCAACGCGGCGGCAACGAGCGAGGTGGGGCGGCCGTGAACTTGTTGGAGGTTTACTAGTCGTGTAGCTTGTTGGAATGTTTTGTGTCACGGAGGGTGCATGCATGTATATGTTTTGCACCCGACGGTGTTTACGTACAGCACTGGCAGGGTGATTTTGGTGGAGAGGTGAAAAGGAGCGTCAATTTCAAGACCTGATCCGTCGGCTCGATCTTACAAATGCGCTCAAGATTAGTGTGTGCGTGTGTGTTCGTGTATACGAGTGTACGCGATCGTCTGCGGTTGTACTGTGTTTCGTAAAAAAAAAAAATCGCAGGATAAGTCGAACTTTACTGTGGCTTATCCTAAGGCAAGTAGGCAACACATTTTGTTGTATTTTTTCCTTTATAGCTAGTAAGCATTATTGTCTTTTTTACCATGTCTATTCATGCATGCTTTCTATATGTATGGACTTTATACTCACCCAAATACTGAAAGAAATATGTTGTTTTTGCTATGATATTAACAAAAAAACTATCATATTTAGACCATATTCTGAAAATTGTAATTTGCGACTTTACCAGATCGAAAGCAAAATGCACCTCTCAGAAATATCTTCCGATTTTCTACCACTCAAAAAATATCTCACAGTTTTATTCTACTAGGACATATCGATCCACGCATGTACAGCACACTTTATATAACAGAATTGTACTCTTTTTTAAACTTTAGCAGAGCCATAAGCTAACCTTGAAGAGGGGGGGGGGGGGGGGGTAAAGTTCATGAGTGGGAAAAAATATGACTACATCACTAAGGGCTTGTTTACTCCAAGCGTTTTTTAGGGGATGGGAAGAGTGGGGATGAGAGGGGATTTGGTGAACACTCAATCCCCACAAATCACCACAAATACTCTTTCCCTACAATACACTAGCATGGACTAGAGTTTTTGTGTTAAACAAAAATGAGATGGTTGGTAGGGGATATTTGAGGATTATCCCTTCCATCCCCTAAAATACACTAGAAGTAAACAGACTAGTGGGGATTTTCCGAGATCCGGGATAATCCCCCATCCCCTAAAATACACTAGAGATAAACAAGGCCTAAGCAAGAAGAGTTATCACGCTTGCCTGCCGGTGCATGCTTCAGGCCGGGGTCACCGCCGGTGGACGGCTCTGCAGCACGCCCGGCCGTTACCTAACGAACGCTTCACCAAACCTTAACAATGAATTCCCTACCACCGGTGGCTGTGTTGGTGAACCTGACCACACCCGCCAAATGGACGGCGTTCTTACTGAAGAACGAGATGCCAGCGTTTCAGTGTAATACATTTACATTTGGCAGCCGAATCCTCGTGCCGATCGAAACACTGACACCACGTACAAGTGATGATAGTAGTAAGAGGGAAATGGCAAACTGCAAGCCGTGCCCACGGGTAAGCCGATTCAATTAACACGGCACCAGACTGAAGCATGCAGGGATCAGCCTGCAGGGATGGACGCCCAGCAAGGCTGATGAAGCTTTCACTGCTACTTTGGCCCAGACAATCTGACGTAGTACTCCAGTAATCTATCGATCGATGCGACAAACGGTGGTCACATAAAACACAGTACCAATATGGAAGCAGCAGATTAAATGGCAACCTAGGCACGCAGCTGGTACCCGGTGGGTGGCCCGTAAGCAGGTACAGGAGGGTACAATCAGCATCATATCTTTTACTACAGGTCATTCAACAATTAGCGGACAATCAAAAAGATTCCGGTGCTCAATGCGTAGCTACACACGGTCACGGTGGTCCGCGTCGACGTCTCCTGGGACTCACAACTAGTAGTACCGTCTCCATGCTCGGTTCGACCGAGCTCTATGACGATTTCTGGAGTTCACACGAAAGGAAGGGTTTAGATGTGTAATCAGGTGCAGCCAATGTTTTTACAACAGAGTATAGATAGACATGGTGCAGTGCTCACTTGGATCGGAAGGTAGAGCTTGAACTCGGCCGGTAGCTCCTCCTCCGAGTAGAGGCGGTCCGAGAAGTAAACTCTGCGGAGCCGGCAGTTTGCGTGGACCTGCACTCGTAGTGTCTCGACGTAGTTTGTGCCGTAGGCTCTCTTCGTCAGGTCGGCGAGATTCAACTGAATGTTGTTCCAGGCATCATCGAGCTTCAACGGCATCGTGCAGATATATGGCTTTACCCTTGTGACAGACTGGAGAAAAGAGTGTGCGTTACTACAAGTTAGTTCACACTGGCTCAAAAAAGAAGTGTAGACACAGCTATCTATGCGTTTAAAATTTCAAGAAACGGTGAAAGAAAAGCATGCAGGTTTCAAAATAAATCACTTCAAACACTGCGTGCATTATATATATATAAATGAAACTGCATCAAGGGGTCAGACCATCACAATGCACATTTTTCACTACCAGATTATACAAGAATGTTATGAAAAACACTGCATATGCACACATCCATGGGCCATCTGTGCCAATGAGATCCAGAATAGGCATTACATATAAGGATGAATTAACAAATATAAAAAGAAATGAGTTGAAGCTGATGAGCTCAAGCTAGAGTATACTACTTTTTGCACTAATTGACAAATATAAAAAGACATATCATCAACTGGTTGCACAAACGAAAGTGTAAACACACAACTCTGCATTTAAATTTTTTTTTTCAAGGACACACAACGATTGTTGTGGTCTTCACATTAAGAATGGAATAGAAGTTTTACAGTGATGATTACATACGGCTCAGCCGTCCGCTCTCTCTCTCCCGTCTACGGACTACTCCTCCCGTCTAACTGCTCTTTCCTTGCTTCCTCCCACAGCGCGAGCTCCTCACACACCTTCTTACTAAGCTGTCCAAATTTGTCTCCTTATTTTCAAAAACTCTCTGGTTTCTTTCTAACCAGATTCTTCTCAAGCCGGCAATCAGAATTGCTGCAGTTTTCTTTTGTTGTTTCCCCTTGAGTTGCGTGAGTATGGTAAGCCACCAATCTTTCACAGATGACTGCCCGTTTGGTGTAATATCTCGGTGATGTAGTTTTTGGCAAAGTCTGAACCAGAAAGTCTTCGTGAATGAGCAACCTGTCATGAGGTGGTCAAGAGTTTCAGGTTCTTGATCACAGAGGGTACAGACTGCCGGTCCTTGCAGGCCTCTTTTGGTGAGACGATCCGCTGTCCAGCACCTATTTCGCATCACTAACCAACAGAAATTTTCTCCTTCAAAGGTGCTCTGCTTCTCCAGAGTGTTGTTGCGTAATCAGCTTCTATTAGGCCATGAAATCTTGCACGATATGCTGAAGCTGCAGTGTAAACTCCAGATGCTGTCAGCCTCCAACTGAAACTATCTTCTTCATCAGTTAATGGGTTGCATTCACGAATGGTACACCAAAGATTCATGAACTGAACGATCGCAGCAAGTGATAGGTTCCCGCGGATATCTTGTACCATCTCCCATTAAGCAAAGCCTCCGCCACTGTTCTCCTCTTGGCACCTCTTGCTGTAGCCAGCGACCTTGCACCTGATCTTGTCAAATTCGCTACAGCTACAGCATTTAAAAATTTCAAGAAACAGCAGAAGAAAAGCATGCAGGGCAGATTTAAAACTACGCTGGAAAGAAATCACTTCAAACATTGCAAGCGTTATATATGGTGCATGAAAGGGGCAAAGTAGGGGTCAGACCATCACAATGCAAAATTTTCACAACCAAATCATACACAAATGTACAAAACAGCATATGCACACCATATGTCCATCTGTGCCGATCAGTGCAGGAACAAGCATACATATTAGAAAACTTGGCACTGGTAATGTTTTGTCAATGCTATGAACAACCTCTACTTTCATTCTTATTGTGAACTTTCATGTCTTATACTGTTGAGCTGCAAAAGAATACCCACTTTTAAAACCCACGCTCCGCCACTACCAGCAGCATCAACGGCAGCACTCCGGGAATGTAGTGAAAGAGGCTTATTCAGAAATGCATCTAGTCGTGTAATAAAAAAAATGTCAGACCAGATGGGTGCCCAACCGAGTTGGGTAACCCTATGGGTTCGGGCAGGGTCTTATTCATGAGTCATGAGTCATGACCCATGGGTGGGGTCACAGGCGGGTGAAGGACCCAATGGGCTTTGAGCATGGGTCTGGTAAAGGTCGACTCACCCGACTTGATATCTATATCTTTACTAGCGGCGCTGCACGTCCTCAACCGCAGTAGCGGAGGCATGATTTTAAAAATGGGTGCGTGGGGTTACAACTATTTTTTTCAGCACAAAAATGTGAGACATGAAAGTTCGGAATATCAGCAACGAAACTACAAGTCATTCATAGCAGTGACAACGAAGCTAACACTGCCAAGTCTTTTAGCAAACCAATGCAAATTGTTGCTTAAATTCGACTGAATTCTATGGGTCAACAAACTAAGGATAATTCACAATTGACAATTGGCAAGAATCAGAAAATCAAGAAGAACCAAAATAAACTCACGGTGATAACATGAAGTTATCAACCAGAAGAAAAGGATGAGGAGCTAGGTGAAGGAACAGATAAAAATCTAATACTCCCTCCGTACCAAAATATAAGATGTTTTAGATAATTCAATATGGACTACATACGGGATGAAATGAGTGAATCTACACACTAATACGCGTCTAGGTACATCCGTATCTGAAAATGCTAACACAACTTATATTTTGGTACAGAGATATTAGATAAGTTATAAACACCTGGTATAATTTACTTATACAAAAACACAAATATAATCACAGATCTTACACACCTGAAAGTTTGATGCTCGAAATCGCCGGCGAACATTCTTGTCATCCAAGACATGGACCTCAAATGTGAAGTATTTCTTAAGATTCTTCACAACGAGGGCAAGATGGAAGCTTAATTCCAAGAGTGGCAGCAGGGTCAGCTGGGCAAGTGATGTACGTTGATTGCACATTTGATCCAATAATTTCAAGTACATTAGATTGGATATCTTCATCCTGAGGTCGTTTGATGTGTCCATCCACAACTGCATGAGACAGGTATTAAGTAATAGAACATGGCATGCTTCATCAGGATGGAAATAATCAAATAAGCACATTTAGTAAAATGGTACTCGTACAAGACATCACAAACGAATCACAAGTATATTTCCAGCAGCACAAGGCACAAGCTAAGCTACATCCTCAAACACATGAACTGGCCAACAGATCTTGAAAGTAGGATGAAATAAGCAGAGCATCGCATTTGAAAAAAATGGCATGTACATCACAACTAATCACGATAGCATTATTAATTTCCAGCAGCACAAGCTAGTTACAGCATAAAGCACATAGCACATACACTGACACAACATCCTCGAAAGAAAGTCTATTGTCCTCCACTGCTTACCAGAAACTATACATAGGCTATCAAAAGCTACTCACAAGTCAAATTACCATAGTAAGTGAGGCTCAAGTCACAGAAATGTATTAGCATGAGAGAGGCAGAATGTTCCCCCCAAACAATCAATACAAGGTGTTCAACTAAGACAATTACGTAAACTCTCAGCAACTCCAAAATCTCACATAGTTTAACTCAAGGTTCGGGAAAGCGGTATTAAGCGTAGTCTAAGCGCGCTTAAGCGCTAAGCGAAGGCAAAACGCTCGCGTTGGCTACTAGCGACACTTTAGGCGTTAAGCGGCGCTTCGACCTCGCTTAAGCGGACGGGAGGCGCTGAGCGTACGCTGCGGCGGCGTCAAGCGGAGAAAGCATGCGCTCAGGTTTTCGTCCCGGAAAATCTGCTACGCGGGGGCGCGGGAGAAGCAAGCGCGCGCGGGAGAAATAAGCAGGAGCGGGAAGGGAATCGAGAGTTATAAAGAGAGGGAGGAACCGACCTGCTTGGCTAGGTTTCAGAGGATTTGGTGCCGGCGGCTGGGATCCTCATCTCGTCCTCCACCGGCGGCAGCTGCGATCCGGGCTAGGATCCTCATATCTCCTCGATCGACGACTGCTGGGATCCCATCTACTCCTCTCCGGCCATCCCCAACGTCGCTCCTCAACTCCTCCCTTTCAGGTGAGCTCCCTGCTCCTTTTCCGTACCTTGGCTGCCTTGGCTGGCCGGATGTGAGTTCCGTACTGTAGTGATTAGGATACTTCTTGTCCTTCTTCAATATGATTGGAATAGGATACGTGCATGATTAGGATACTTCCCGTACCTTGGATACTGTGGCTTCTTCTCAATACTGATTAGGATACTTGCATGATTAGTTAGTACTGTGTGCTGATTACAGTGTTGATTGATGAGATAGATCGATGTTGCGTATTGGTTGATGCCTTGTTGATTTGATCTGTACATGAGATGTTAGTCACGGTCAGGTAATCTGATCTGTATAATCTTGGAATTGACATGAATAAATTACAATTGCTTACTGCTTCATTATTTTGTCAATTTTTCATACAGTTAATTTGATCTGTACAAGCTTGGATCTGTAGATGAGATGTCAGTATGTAGAATATAATTAAATTGCTTAATGCTTTCATTATTCATTGTCAGATTGAGAGATTGCTTGTTTTAATTACTTCACTTCTAGTGCCAGATTGTTTATTGTTTATTGTTGTATGTTTATAGGATGGATACGATGATGCAACTAGTGCAGCAGCGGCAGCCGCAGCGGCAGTAGAGAATGCAAATTCTCTTAGAGGAGTCGGATGACATTGGTTGGGCTTTGGCGAGCTTGTTGATCCTAACAACAACAGAGGGTGAAGTGAAATTCTGCAACATATCTGCACTGGAGGTATTTATCGGCTGAAGCAACACATTGCAGCAAACACAAATGCAGTGAAGTGTAAGAAAGCCCCAGAAGAAGCTAAAGAAGCTGTCTAAAAGCTTTTGCAGCAACAGCATCTAAGAAGCAGCACAAGCTGATCATGAGAAGGAAGTGAGAGATTCTGTCACTGTTAATGCATCATCTACTCGTCAAGCACAAGATGATGAAGAGTTACTTGCATTGGTAGTTCAGAACCATTACAAGTTGGGTCCTATGGATAAATGGGTACGTACTATTGACCCCAAGTTGACAGGAGCAGCAAGACTCCAACAATGAAGATTAACAAGGCCAAATGGGATGAGAGAACACTTGCGCACAGAGTACATTGCAGATGGATGTACACTCATGGTAAGAAATTATTTTGCAGGTTGTTGGGTTGTTCATTTGTTCATTTGTTTGTTGCCTCATTTGTGACATAACATTTTTCCTCTAATTTGTTTTGCAGCTATACCATTCAATGCATCGACAATGACGAGTTCAAGCAGATATGTGAGGCTATTGGTCAATTTGGCCCTGGTCTGGTACCACCTTTCAGTACGATCTTCGTGAGCCTTTGCTGAAGTCTGAGTACGCAAGGACAAAAACTTTGTTGAAGGACCGTGAGGAGGAGAGGATGAAGAATGGCTGCTCTTTAATGACGGATGCTTGGACTGATATGAAGAGGAGAAGCATATGAATCTGGTCACACATTGTGCTGAAGGTGTTAGCTTCATCAAGTCCCATGAGACATCAGATGTGTCACATACAAGTGAGATGATCTTCAATATGGTTGACAAAGCAATTGATGATCTGGGTGCTGAACATGTGGTGCAGGTTGTGACTGACAATGCGTCGAATAACATGGGAGCCAAGAATCTTTTGAAAGTGAAGAAACCAAACATCTTTTGGAGCTCTTGTGCAACACACACTGTCAATCTGATGCTCCAAGGGATTGGCAACTTGCCTAAGTTCAAGAAGATACTTGATCAAGCCAAGGCTTTCACCATCTTTGTTTATGGGCACCACAAAACTTTGGAATGCATGAGGTCATTTACCAAGAGGAGAGAGATCATACAACCAGGAGTGACCAGATTTGCTTCGCAATTTCTTACTTTGCAAAGCATGGCTGAAAAGGCTGGTGCACTGAAGAGGATGGTGGTGTCCTCAAAGTGGGAGAAGATCAAGGTTGTGCAAAAAAAGAAAGGCAAGGATGCAACAGCAACCATCATGAGCACTGCTTTTGGAAGGGTGTTAATCTTTGCATTAAGGTGTTCGAACCCTTGGTGAAGGTGCTGCGCTTGGTTGATGGTGATGTTCGGCCATCAATGGGATTTGTATATGGAGAGATCATGAAGGCAAAGAAGGAGATCAAAGAGGCATTTGGCAATGTTGAGCTTCGGTACAAGATGTGATGGCTATTGTTGATAAGAAGATGAAAAATAGGCTTGATGCTCCCCTGCATATGAGTGCATATTTGCTGAATCCACACTATAGCTATGCAGATGAGAGCATTTTCGAATCCTCACAAGTTACAACAGGTTTTATGGATTGTGTGGAGACATTCTTCCATGGAGATGACGTTACACAAGACAAGTTGTGAACTATGAGTTCCCTTTATTCCAAAAGAGAGAGGGTGCCTTCGGAAGAAGCTAGCAAGGACTTGTCAAAACTTTGACTACAATCCTGGTTGGTAACACTTCAGATCTTCATTGTACAATTCATAGATTATATACATTGATTGATTTTGTAACTAACTCTGAATTTTTATTTTGTAGTGGCTTGGTGGAGAATGTATGGAGGCGAGACACCAAATTTACAGAAAATGGCTATTAGGATTCTTTCTTTGACATCTAGTGCTTCTGGTTGTCAGAGGAACTGGAGCTGTTTTGAGTCGGTTAGTCTCTACTCTTTAAGATTTTTGTCTTTTGCTACAATTATATCCTTCTAATTTTCGAAATCTGTCTTGTCATTGCTTTTTGATAATTTTCGTACAATTCTCTGTTTTGTCACTTGCAGATCCATACCAAGAGAAGAAATCGCCTTACAACAGATCGTCTTGATCAGCTGGTGAACATCCAGTTCAATTCAAGGCTGCTCTCCAAGAGGAGAAGGATCAAGGAGAGGAAGAACATAGATGTGCTCTTAGTACGGATGCATCTGAAGCACAAGGCTTCTTCTATGAGGGAGGGGATGCTGATGCTTTCGTGCTGTTCAGGGATGAAGATGAGAGTGGAGTAGACGGCACTTGGAATGAGAGTGCAGCTACTGAGCATCTTGAACGTCGTAGGAGTGCAAGGGTTAGAGATCTTCATGATGAAGAATTTGAGTCTGACAAGGAGGCAGAACAAGAAGAGACTGATTCAGAGGAAGAAGAAATTGTGTACGAGGATGATGAAGATGACGTGGTTGAAGGCACCACCTACATGGACGAGGACTGAGCCATCAACCATGATCATCATTTTATCTTGGAAACATGCTCGCAGCAGATCGGCTGTTTGAACAGCAGTTTACCTATGTCAACGTGGTGTTATTTTTCTTGAATGATTGTTATGTGTGTGCGATCAGACTTGATCATTGGATTTTGTCTTTGCTTCATTGCTTGTGACTGAATTTGATTGCTTGTTAATCTAGTATTTGAGTTCATTTTCCTATTTGCTTGCTGGTTCGTTGATCTGGTATAATTTTTATATTATCATGAAATTTACATGTCATTCTGACGACTGTCGAAAAATAGGCAAAGTTCTTGCAGTTTTTCTGAAAACGCTTAAGCATGAAAACTCTGAGCGATAGCCTTTCGCTACGCTTACGCTTTCCGCTTTTTTGAACCTTGGTTTAACTTCAACATAGCCAACAGGCGATAGATAGTATTCACTATACCAGACGGTATTTGATGCCTAACTCACACTAACAATAAAGAAACGTGTAAGGTAACTAAACACCTTGCCAATCTGCCTTTGCTATTATCAGAAGCAGATACTGATGTATGTTTGAAATATTGAGAAAGTATCTACAGCATAGGAATGGTAGAAACTGAACATTAGAGAACCCCAAGCATGATTGACTCACCTTCCTTGTCCCATATCTGCAATGGCTTGGTCCTGACCAAATAACAAAGGAAATAAAAACAACACATGAGGTATCCAAACTAAGAAAAGAAAACATCAGAACAATTAAACGAATAGAAGGCCACCACACTACATACCCGAGGCTGTACAGAATTGACAGAAACCCGGACTGGAATGTATTCTTAAACATTTTTCTCCAAGATTGTGAGACCAACTGAACTGCAAGACATTAGACAGGAGAAGATGAGACAACCTTTCAAATATGTATCAGTTACGGGGTGGGGATTGAATAAACGCTGACATTCATCACAGCAGTTCACAAACAGTTCAATACACGATTTCATTGTGTTGATCACGGGCCATTCATCAATTCGTTCAGTTAACCTTGGCAGGTAAGTTAGTGCATCACACATTGCATATTTTTCTAGTTAACCAATATAATCAAAGATTTCTCAAGAACTAGCTACTATCAAGCAGTCAGGAAAAGAGCCCCCAGATATGCACTTGTAAACGGTTCTCGTTAGACACACATGGATCTATGAAGTTGAGCGTGTGGGGTTTAATTGGACCCCACTTTTTGGAATATAAAACCCAGTGCTAACATCATTTTTGGTTTATCCTTCAGCTAGCTTGCTGGAGCACCGCTGCTGCCTGCACCTCCAGCCAACTAATTAGTGGAGTTGAGTATCACAGATTCGTTCCATCGTCGATCTCCTGCTCCCTAATCCTCTCAATATCAACTCAAACGCCTATGTTTAGGGTGGGTATTAGAGGAGAAGACAAGATACGGAAAGAAGGGGATGTGGTCTACCTGACCCCTCCCCTTCCGACCGTGGTGCTCCTCTGTTGTAGCTGCCGGCTGCCCCGCTGCCGGAGGGTAAGGTACCACGCAGCACACGAATCGGACAGTAACCGGAAGAAATATCAGGAATCGATTACTCGCGGAGCAGAACGGCTCCTGGAGCAATCCATCCAAGCTAAGCTAAGTTAGGGCTCCTTACCAAACGAGAAGAGATCGTCCGGGGCACCCCACGCCGGTCCAATCGAGGACGAGGATGAGGACGGGGAGCGGGAGAAGAGTTCGCGGCGGCGCGTGCTTTGGCGCCGCGGGCGGTGGCGAGGCGATTCCACGGCCTGGAGGTCGAATAGACGAGCCGGCGAGCCGCCGGGAGACGGGAGGGTCGATGGGCTCTGGGCCTCGGGCTCTTCGTCCTCAGAACAGCTAAATGGGCCACTAATCGACCAGTAAAGTGCGATGGGCTGGAGAGGCCAGGTGCTCCGCGGACAGAGACAGAGCAAATGCAGCGCTATAGCGAGAAAAAGAAGCTGCCCCATGGGTACTTAAAAAAACACTAGATATGTTATGAAAAATTATATACAAAAAAAAAGATAGATGTGATGAAAAATTAAAATTTCATAAAACCTGCTGAGTGTCGCAGTCTGTCAATGATTTTGCAGTTTGACTGGATCTGATAGTGAGAAGAAAAAAAGTTTGATCTGACCAACATACAAATTCGATAATATTTCTGGGACATGGAAGTGTTGACTAAATATATATTATACCTCGCGCAGGAGGCAAGAAAAATTGATGTTTTCTGTTTTGGCGTCGCTACAAGAGAATGAGCCAAAATTGTCTCGCATTTTGCATGTTCTGTGCGGGAGGAGAGGGGGGGGGGGGGGGGGGGGGGGGGATTGGCCCCTCGTTGTATTTCGATAAATTTTATGGATAATTCGGAAACAATGTTCTAGCATATGTCACTGCAAGCATTTCCCACTTTCAATAGTTCAATGATTTTTCCCAACACATTCTCACAATAAGATTGCTCGCTTGCTCCTTGCCGTTGCAGCTCAGCTGCAAATCTTGCAGAAGAGTATTGCTGATGGTGTACAACTAATGCACAATAACATAATGTGCAAAACTACCATAAATTTAGATATTTATAAATTTGGAAGTATGTTGACTGTGTCCAAGGCGAAAGGAAGGAGTCACCGTTCCGTTGGGTAGTCACTGCATTCTTAGTAGCGACATTGCCCAACACTATCATAATGGGTGTGTCGCTGCTCGATGGAATGTATGGAGAGACTTCTGGTGTTCTCATGCGAGAGATCGTGGCCATGCAGTTTGTGTTGTGGTACAACGTGGTCATCTTCATCTATTGCCTTAGCTTATCTGATACGTCATCCATGCCGCCCATCCCACGAGGCAGAACATGGCCTTCTGTAAAGTGCTGAAAGTGCATGACGCCTCCATGTGTGATTTTGATAATTAATACAAATTCTTATGGACTAATGGTGTGTGTGGGGAGTGGGGGGCATTGGCCCCTCGCTGCATTTCGATAAATTTGTTGGATCTTTTGAAAACAATATTTTAGTGTTTGTCATCATAACATGCAACAACATTATATTTTTCATTACTGTGGCAAAATAGGAACTTTAGCCTTCGAATACAACAACATGCGTGTGAACAACAAGCTTCCGCAATCAACTAATGAAAAATATAATGCTTTACGGATCATGTACTCTTTGCACATTTAAGTTCATCATCTATAGCCCGAACATTTCAGCAGAAACAATGTAAACACTGTTTATTTGACACATGTAACAGAATCCGTTCATATATATATAGGAGTTCATATATTGAGGAATAATAACAAATCAGTAGATTCACTAGATATTGCGGCACACCCAATTTCGAAAATACAAGACACAAAGAGCTTCCAAGCACGAATGTCACCAGAAACAGCAGCAGCACTCCTCCAGCATGCAACAGCAGCATAAAGCGGCCAACCTGCAAAAGAAAATAAGCTGAGGTTAACGCAATGAAAATTAAGAATATATAATAAATATAATGGGGCGGTCTTCTGAAATAAAATGTTTCGTCCATTGAACTAGGCCTGAATACACATCTTTGTGGAACAAAAATCTTTATGAAGACATCACCGTGCAGAGTATGAATCGACATTCAGGTATGTTGTACGGTTAAAACTTAAAACCCTTAAGAGATATTGACTAAGGCATGTCCACTTTTTTCAGTTAGTGATTAACCTTATCTGCACTTACAAGTTTAACACTGCTTACGGTATTATTTCGCATGGAAAAGATAACTCTTAACTACTCCACAAGTTCAAGGTTTAGTGCCCAAAATAGGTGTGCAGCCATCAGTCTATCTACACGCGGTATTATTTTGCATAACACGCTGTAGATGTTCTTCCTTTTGGGTTCTGGCTAACAATAATATATATTCCTAGTTAATTGCAGGCCATCCTCAAGGACTGCATTTTTGGGTGGACATGAACCATTGATGCCAATATCAGAGAACATGAACATCTAGCAATTATTTGAGATTGCCACTGTCCCGCAATTCAGCATCAGGCAACATCTTGTACGAGTCTAGCAGAGACATTCTTCCTCCATTCACTTTTAGATGTCTATTTATAATGTAAAACTGCAGCGTTCGAAAGACGTGCAAACAAGATGTCAACTAACCATGATTAAAAATGAGTTAACGACGCCGAGAAATCAAATACACTGGCAACAAATCATTATGCATTCCTGCTATATTGAGGTATTATCTCAAAGTGGTGTATTACTACATATTTCAACATGGAGACAAATACATATCAGTATATATCTGTGTAATTTCGTATACATAACGTCTATAGCATGCCCTGTTTCTTAGCTACCCAACTCATGTTGCTGTCTCCAACAGCACATCTAAGACTTCATATGATAAGTTTTCCACATAGGCAACAACTACTCAATTTCCTGATTACATAAATTCAGCCAGCATAAAAAAACTAACCTCTGGATGATCTAATCGTAATGCAGATATGCTTTAGGTTTTCCATATGTAAAAATTTCATAAGAAAAACAAAGCAATCCCTGACATAAAAGCACCAAAGAGCTAACTCGAGACACACTAAACATGGCCTGATTATCTCAATCATCAACAATAAGCTCCCAAGATCGTCCCACATATCAACCATACAGAAAAAAAAAAACTAGTACATGATTGGCGTAACCTAAACAAGAATGTAATCACATTAACAACTCATACAAATGGCATGCCCAAAATTAACAGGATGTGTCAAGAGCGAGGGTTGCATTACCATCCTCTGAGGAATCCAAGGCAGCAGTCGTCGTCGTGGTGACCATGGTGGTGGTGATGGTGGTGGTCCTCGACGTGGTGGTCATGGTGGTGGTGGCCGTGGCTGTGGTGGTGCTGCGGCGGGTAGCAGTAGGGCGGCGGCTGCTGCGGCTGGCCCTGGCTGAAGTAGCCCTGGTACCCCGGAGGCGGCGGCGGGTAGTACGGGCCCTGCTGCCCAGCGGGCGGCGCCGACGGCGGCGGGTACACCGGCGAATACCCTGCAAGGCCACGGAATAACAGAACTCAGATTAGACCGCCCCCAACACCGCGGAATCATCGATCGAGAGAGAAGCCGCATCGGTGCCAATTGGCCGATTTGGGGGAAATTCGCGAGAGGTGAATCGGGGGCGGGGAACTTGCCTGGCGGATGCTGGTAGCTCATCGTGCCACCCTTGGCTTTGCCTTCTCCACCTCCTCTGATCTACGGCGGGAGGGAAGGATCGTTTCGTTGACGCCGGGATGGATGGAGCGAGCGAGATGTAAACTGCACGCGTTTCTCGCAGCGGTCCAGCGACTTCCTTCGACTCGTCGTCGTAGAGATACAATAGAAAAGGAACTGAGTCAGTGAGAACGAAAGCTGGAATAGCTCAGTTGGCCAGAGCGTGTGGCTGTTAACCACAAGGTCGGAGGTTCGAGCCCTCCTTCTAGCGCTTCAATTTTATCATTTTGCAGAAGGCCACATCTCACATGGTACCATCTTTTTTTTTTGTTACATGAATCTTTGACTTGGTTCTTGTGGCAGCGTTATCTTCATACAGTATTTTTTTATTTGTTATCCTCGAGAATGTTTCGAGTTTCGACGGGGCTTGCATAAAAAGTTGGTGTGGAAAAATGTTGATCGAGAGATGCCTAGCTAGCTGGTTTACTAATTAACTGGACCAAGCTAACCCAATCAATGCACATACATTCTGTAGTTACAGTGAATCGTGGATGCCCTTTTGCTTTATAAAAAACAAGCAAAGGTTTTGTCTCATCTCACTAGTTAAAAATAAAAATTGACTGATTAATAATTGAGGAACCAGCCTAAAATCGGTAAAAACATACTCGCAAGTGGTACCTTAATGTCAATGATGAAGATGCTAAAATTTTGCTCAGATATTTTGTTGCAAAATTACTAATTTCCCTTGTAAATATTTGGGTGTGCCTCTTCACTATGCTAAGTTGAAGAAAGAAGATCTTCAACCTGTTATTGACAAGTTGTTAAAAAGACATGCTGGTTGGAGAGGTAAATTGCTCAATTACAGAAGTAGAGTGGTGCTTCTTAGGTCTTGCATTGCTAGCATACCTATGTGTCTACTCTGTGATCAAATTTCCCAAATGGGCCATTAGGACGATTAACTCTCAAATGGCTCACTTCTTGTGGAGTGATACTGATAATAACAAAAAATACCACTTGGCTAACCGGGAAATGGTTTGTCTTAAGCTAGAGTTTGGTGGCGCCTTGGTGTCCAGAACTTGAGGGATTTTAACCTGTGCCTAATTCTGTCATCTTGGATTAAGAGATGTCACTTAGACTCTAATAGTATATGGAGGGAAATTGTAGATTTTAAATATGATTTGTCTCCAAATATTATGAGTGCTATCCCTTCCCCTTGCTCCCCTTTTTGGAAAGGGGTAATCTGGGCAGCTAATGCTGCAAGAATGGGATATAAGTGGAAGGTTGGAAATGGTAACAGCATTAGATTTTGGAGTGATGTGTGGTTTGGTAATTGTTCCTTAATGGCGCTCTTTTGGGATCTCTACATTATTGTTAATGAAGAGAATGCTACTGTGGCACAAGTTTGGGATGGGACCAACCTAAAAATCACTTTCCGAGGATGTGTGTCTCCTGCTTTGTATTCCAGATGGTTCCTTTAGATTATGAGCTCTGTAGCTCTTTCTGATAAGGATGATAGTCCCATTTGGATGTTGACTTCTTGTGGAGTATATAGTGTTAGGTCTTTCTATGCTATTGTTAATAATAGAGGGGTGATACCTATTCATTCTCCTGCAGTTTGGAGTATAAATGTACCCCCTCGTTTACATATCTTTCTCTGGCTTATGGCGAATAATAAAACTCTTACTAGATATAATCTTGCTAAAAGAAGACATGTTGATGATGCTTCTTGTTTCTTCTGCTATGAACCAGAAACTGTTCATCACCTCTTCTTTGGTTGTTTTGTTTCTAAGCTGGTTTGGCCAGTTATATCTAGCATGCTAGGGGTGAAAGTTAGGGATGATTTTGAATCAATTGCCCGTTGGTGGGTTAGTAATAAGAAGAATGCTAGTATTAATGTAGTCTATACTGCAGTGATTTGGGCGATATGGAAATTACGAAATGAATTATTTTTCAGTGAAGAGCGTGGCCCGGAGTGCAGGACATTTGGAGAAGGGTGGCAATGGACGTCGACCAATGGAAAATACTATGCAAGGATCAGTCTCGAGCCAGGTGCGAAGAAACGTGTTGTTGTTGAACAAGAAAAGGGGGGATTGCTACGCATCGCTTGGCATTGACTCTTCCCCAGCCTACATAGATGATGATGATGATGAGGCCTTCGCTGCTGCGAGAGAGAGTTCGATGCAAAACAAGCTGAAACCTGTAGGCTGCTGATCATCAAGTTCGCTGAAGTCGTAGAGTAGCCAGTGTTGGTACCTGATCCTTGCTGTAGTTGCGCTCTTATGTTTCAGGTCTTCCACTTTTGCAAAAAACTTGTCCTGGTTGCACACATTACGTGTGGCCCGAGTGCTATAACGAACCTGACAATGTAAGACTTGGTTTCAATGAAATCGGGGAGCCCCTTTTATCTAAAAAAACAAACATACTCGGCAACTGTCGTAGAATATGACGTCTTGAGAGAACACTCACCCAACCAATCAAAAAAGAATTATACATGCCATTATATTCTCGACCAATAACTGCTAATACAAGTGTGACTGTGCATCAGATCATCACTAGCTTACTGCATGCTAATTGCTAAAACAGTGTGGCTTCTGCATATGGACAAGGGAATGGTCGTCTGGAGTCTGCTTGCTGGTGCAGGGAGGTGAATGATTGTGTGGAGTCTTTTCTCTACATGGTTGAACAAATTATATCAAGCTGCAGAGTGAAACAAAGAAGAGCAATAAAATTGATCAAAAATATACATATATACAACACCGACTAATTAGCCAATTCCGGGTCGATGGATTAGTTTAATCAAGAAGAGATGAGAGGCTGGCATGAAGGATAAGAGCCACTCCGGATAGCCAAAGGTGACTGCCTGTAGTGAGATCGATAGATCACATCAACGCAGAGCAGCAGCTAGTTCGAGATCGATCAAGCTAGCCAGCCACAACATACAGGCAAATCATCCTTGGCTACCTGAACAAGCCCTTACCACCATGCAAGGCGTCTCTCTCTACACATCTCCATCTTCTTCTCCTCCTCCTCCTCCTCCTCCTCCTCCTCCTCTGCCTCCTCCTCCTCCTTTCTCTCTCTACAGTCTAGACTTTCCTAATTTGGGCCGGCCACTGTTGTGGCATTGGCGCCTTCACTGTGACCTTATTTATAGTAGCTCAAAAGTGGCAAAAAATACTGCAAACCATAAGGCCAAAACCAGCTGCAGCAGTAGCCTGTACCAACGCATTCAGGCAAAAGAACAACTCCAGATCTTTTCCCCATTAGGAAAAATTCGCCCAACATTGTCTTCCTAATTTTGTGCGGTCCATGCTGCTTGAATAAGGAATCTAGCTATCTCGGCAACTTGTCGGGGGAATCACGTCGACCCATCATCGTAAAGTCTGGAAAACTGGATCTTTGATTGGGATCTCGGTGACAATAAAACACTTGTAAAGTCCTCTTAATTAAGTGTGCAGTTCCAATGGCGGCTCAGATCGCATTTCTAGAGTACGGTGCTCAGAGTATATATGTACTTTTTCTTTCATCCTTTGTGAAAACTAGACTTCTTTCGAAGTACTGGCAGTACGTGGTTTCTATATTCCATGCTCGGTGGGTGTCTAGAAAAGGAAACATCGACTTTACCACTTAATTGTGTACACAAAGAACTGCCAGCTCAATTTTTTACTTTCGTACTGCATAATTTATTGATTTTCCAAAAATTGTGTTTAGTACAAAAGAGTTGTACCAACTAGAGCAACAAAAAAAATAGTATGTACTGTCAAATCTGACAAAAGCGTCTCTACTCGTAGCACATACCGAGCCGCTAGGTGTGTATTTATATGGAGAGGCAATGCGGCCTCTTAGCAATTACATTAGGACTAGGACTCCTAAAACGTGTTGGTTTATATCTTACCAAACACGGTATACATCATATGTTTAACACTCTCCCTTAATCACAACTTGGACAAGTTGAGATTATGTTTGAACTCTTCTAATTTTCTAAAAGGAAGGGGTTTAGTAAAACCATCAGCAAATTGATCTTTAGAAGAAACAAAACGAATCTCCAATTTCTTGTTGAGAACTCTCTCTCTAACAAAATGGAAGTCTATCTCAATATGTTTAGCTCTTGCATGAAACACTGGATTTGCTGACAGATATGTAGCACCCAAATTATCACACCACAAACATGGTGTACTCTTTTGCTTAACTCCAAGTTCATCAAGTAAGGACTGTACCCAAATAACTTCAGCTGTAGCATTTGCAAGTGACTTATATTCAGCCTCTGTACTTGCACTAGTAGGAAAAGACCTACCGCTGGCGGACGGAAATGGCCTACCGCTAGCGGGCGGGCGCCCGCCAGCGATCATTACGCCAGTGGTAACAATTACCGCTGGCGGGCGGCCGTCCGCCAGCGGTAAGGCTGGTTACCGCTGGCGGGCACAATTTTCGCCCGCCAGCGTCATCTACCACAGCGCTGGCTGTCAAGCATCCGCCAGCGGTAAGCCACCACGGCCGCCAGCGGTACTAGTCGCTGGTTTGGATTCTGAGAGCGCTGTCCGCCAGCGGTACGCCTCTGTGTCCACCAGCGGTATTATTTCGTGGTATTATTTTTTTCTTTCAGAAAATCGTATTCCAGCAGTATATCGAATATAAATACAGTAGATTCAGGTACAGACGACCAAAATAACAATAATTCCACATACAAATGACAAAATTGTGATACACAAATACATTAGTTCATTACCACATGCATTACAAACCATAGTAGTACCAAAATAAGTTGTCATACACAAATATCACATAAAAGATATAGAGAACCACAATGTTTAAGAGAGGGCGCGATGAAGTTGGTTTCGATCATCCGGTTGTTGTTGCTCTCTTTCAGTGGCTTCAAGTCTTTATCTTCCGCCTCCTCCTTAGATACTCTCCCACTTCTTCATCTGTATACACAAAAGGCAAATAGAAATGTTAGCTAGGCAACTAAATTGTTCACATGTCGTGCAGAAATAAACAAAGTAGACAAATAAACTAAGCCAACTCGAAAGAATGCCTCATATAATAGATTGGACACACAAATTCATATAGTGCGCCACATCATTTTAATCATCGGCACTGTAAAAAATGAAGTATTATTGGAAGACTAGAGCTAGGCAATTTAAGAGAGATGGTGTAAACTAGAGCTAGGCAATTTAATTTAACAAGAGTACTAAATCGACAACACACCTTTCACTTCTTGATCATCTTGGTCGGCTTTGACATTGGCTTCGGCGGGAACGGTTCAGAACCATTCAAAGAGTTGAATGGCCTGTAGTCACACTGTTGTGCTATGCGATTTTGTAGATCAACGTTAGATGGTGTTGCACCTTGGTAGTAGAACAACCCGGGTGGCGTGTCACGACAAACATCCCTGACGATTATTGCAGCAAACGACTTCTGGATTAGAGCAAACTCTTGCGTGATATCAGCATCAGTGGTTTTCGCCAGCTCCTTGCACCATTTATCCATAGCAACTGGAAATTCTAGTCTTCGGTGACTCCGTATGAACTGCTGCATTAGATAGATGACATACCAGGCGTCCGTCGGACTGCCATGCGCCTTCTTGATGCAGGTTAGATCCACTTTGTGGGTGAATGCCATCTTGCCTCTCTTATTATTAGTTCTTCTTAGGATGCCTTCATTTAGAAAGCAGTAACCGTTGAGAGCATCATCGAGAACACTACTGATGTGCCTGTAGTCTTTCTTCTCATCACTACCCGCGTCGAGATAGATGGCAAACGACTCTTTAGGGTACAGAACGATGAGTGTGCCGTCTTGGTTACTGCACAAAACAATGAAAAGAGACCATCATTCTCACTTATGCAAAGTTAACGATGAAAATGTACGAATAGATGTTATGGCGGCAAGGTAATGACTTACTTGGGAAAGTAAGGCATGAGAAAGATGTTCTTGGTACTATTCGCCACGAAGATATCTTCGATGAACTTTGTCACGCGTGTCCTACCCGTAGTGGTGTTCACGAAGCAGTCGGACATGTAGTAGGGGTCGATTATCATGATGTCCGAGTTTTTATCATTAATGAGCTGGCGCGCCATACTTAGCACAAACAGGCGGACCATGGATCGGCTGAGTGCTTTCATGTGGTACATGTCAAATATGTCATCAAATCTCACAAAGAGCATGTCTCCGGGAGTTTCATGGAAAAAACCCATAAGCTTTGGTACCTTTGCTATGTAAAGCGGGTATACGTTACGTGATTCTCTGAGAAGTTTGTTCTCAGAATAAAGAACACTTTCATGTAGCATCTTCATGTCCCCAGACAAACAACAGGACCACTTCGGCGGCAGGATCGGTTTAGCCATCACATGAGTAGCATGCCAATCGGGGATGGTTATCCTGTCTTGAACTCGGCGCGATTTCAACTTAGATCCCGGCACTGGCTGGCTCATGGACTCATCAAGAGCATGTTGCTTCCTTTTTTTCGACACCGCCTTCCTAGGCTGCTTAGCTATCGTCTGTTTGAGCACATCATTGAGTGTGCCCTGGCTGAGACCGTCAGATGGCTGAGCTTCAGGCGTTGGTTGAGAACTGAATAGACGCTTTGTGCAATTATGTTTCTCAGGGAGAGTAGGCACAGGACTATTCACCATCAGATCACGGTCAGGTTGATCAAGAGGACTGACGTTGTCCAAAAAATTGAGGTAGTCAATGGGGTCTTCATTAACATTGTCCTCTATCGCGGGCTCAGCTGGTGGAGTGGCCTTTTCTTGGCTTGGCGTCGACCCGGAAGGGTCCAAACGAATTAGTGATTTTGGCCATAGCAGGGGCCAAATCAAGCATTGCTCTAGGCTTAACTCGCTTTCGGCTTCGAGGGGTTGAGTTGGAGGATCCAAAAAACCACAACCCTGGAACACCCGAGCCAATGAAACCTTATAAAATTCATCAGAAATAGGCTGGTTGTGATGGATGCGGTTAAGTGGTGTCTCGACGGTTGCTTGTGCCACTTCCTTCAGCTCACCGTCCACAATTAGGAGCAAAGTGCATCTTGTATGGTCGGCCTGTTCACCGTTCACAAGTAAGGCGTTAGATAGGGTGCCATGCAAGAATGAAGTAATATATAACATGGTTAATTAAATTACCGTGAGGGCGTTGAGCTCGTCTAATGGCGACGGACCGGGGACGGCCCCCGGCGTGCAAGAGATGGAAGGGCTGCTACGATCCGCGGTGCGATGTACGGATCTGTCAGGATTAGGGTTGGCGGGTGGCGTTTGTTCGTATCTGTCAGGATTAGGGTTGGCGGGTGGAACATTGATGGAGTTGTTGCTAGCTATTATGTGTTTGGTAAGCTGGGAACGGGCCTAGGTCCTTTTTCCCCCCCTCAAGCCAACTCCCAAACGACTCATACATGGTGGCCTGCATGGTCGGAAGGAGGGCAGCGATGGCCTTTGTCACTGCGCTGTCGATGGTGGCCTGCATGGAAACCGCCTTCCTATCATGACGCTCCTCCTTGGACTCGGGGTAGTAATGTGACCGTTTGCGACCGACTCCGGCCCCGATCACCCGGCCACGATGCGGCGGAAGTGTCACCTCCAAATTCTTTCTCTTGTTCATCACCCTGTGAAAAGAGGTGTCCCACGGGGCCTTCGTCACAGACGATGAGTCGCTTTGAGATTGAGCAAGTTGTTCTTCTTCCAGAATTTCCTTCTCAAGTTCCTTGACTGTCGCGTTCAAGAGAAGTTCCCCTTTATTCTTGGGATCTTCCCTGTAATGGGATCTGATATATCGTTTCGCCAACGGGTCTTTGATCTTGGCATAGGGGTCTTCCCCTTTCCTTTCTCTGTCCTGCTTTGCCCAAACATCTTCCGCCCCCTCGTATCCACGACATCCGAGATTGTGGGGACCTAAATTCTTCCCATGCATCTTTTTCCCCCACAGGGATAGCGCCTTTGTTGAAGCTAGGCCTTGTTTATCCTTGAAAATGTTGTACTCTTCTTCAGAAATGGAGGGCCACTTGGCGTTGATCTTATCGTAATCATCACCATTAAGAATGGCCTTTCTCACTTCTGATCTCCAAGTTGAAAAGGCTTTGCTGAACTTGCCGAGGGCGTATGTGTTTACGATATTCTTCTTGATATCATTGTCGTCGTACTCTTTCGGGAAAGAGTACGATGCGTGCAACTTGGAAATAAGGAGTGTGGCCACATGTGAGTTCTCTTTATCCCTTATGTTCTCCTGGTTGATGTTGCCGAAGTCCCGCACAATGCATCCCAAGGCTAAGCCGTACCCTTTTGCATATTTTTTTGGCTGCGTAGGAATCCCATCTGAGTTCACCTCCGTAAATGTCAGTCGATCGCTAGGGAGCCTGTTTGGGCGGCTTGGCTTACGTTCACGATGGGATCCGCCAGCAGATGTGGCCTCGTTGCCACCTTCTTCGCCAGCAGATGTGGTCTCGTGGCTAGGGGACATCACACAATATAGTTCAACAATTTTATAATCAACTCAACACATCAACTAAAAAGGACAATTACTCACATTAGTGTCAAGATCAATACCGATTCCCTGGCCACACCATGAGCATAAGAAGCGGTAGATTTCTACGACGAACACTCAGCTCAGGGTGGAGGCGGCACAAAGACTAAATGAGTACCATGACCCCATGCGCTTCAAGTTCGAGGGCTGCGACGAGGATCGTGATGCCCATGGAGGGGCTTCCATCTTGTCATTGTTCTTTTTGAGGAGGAAGGCCGGCGAATGAGACATTGTGAGCGACATCGTGCAACGCTAGTAAATATAGGGAACTGAGAATATTCTTGCTCAAGCTTGCGCGAAAGAAAGAGTCAAGGTTGAGTCAAAATAAATCTTAGAGATGGGCTCGAGTTTAAGGCACATGCTGCCTTTAAACATTGTGAGCAATTTAGTAATCTATAGCCGTTGGGGCCCAGTTTTAGGCATGAGTGAGAATTAAACATTGGAGATGTCCGCCTAAGTGATTCTTGAATTTGCAAGTGTAAATTGCAAATAGAAGAAGAAAATTATGACATGGACACACGTGTAGCGTAAACCATTTGATTAAATTCAGGCGATGAAGATCCTAGTCACGACACACTTCCATATGACGGAAACCCTAGACACCGCTAGTCCAAGTTCGTGCGATCAGATCTATCAATCCGCCACCCAAAAAATTTCCTCGTATGATGGTTATTTCTTGCTTGACTTAGAAATAGTCATTTCTGGATCGACTCAGAAATGGTCATTTCACTTTTGAATCTCTGTGGTAGTCTGGTTAAAAAAACACATTTTTTTTTCTTTTAGGAAAGTTCAAAGAAAAACGGCTTTTTTGCTTTTCCGTGCAATTTTGTTTTGTAAAGTTAGCTTTAGTAAAGAATTTAGTGAGTCGATTCGGTCTCCCACCGGTGCGCTACCCCATCTCATCTTACCGTCCATTGTCCGCATGAAAATTGCAACACTGATGGGTGTCACAGTTTTAAGGATGACTCCAACGGAGCGGCGCATCGAGTCCACGCGCCTCCGTCCCTGTCCGCTGGAGCCAAAAACACGGCCCAACGGGGCGACGCAAACGGACCGCGGTCGGTTTTTTCGGTCCGCCGCGACGCATTCCTGTCCCAAATTTGGGCCACCGATGCGTCGGCGCGGACGCGCGGCGGACTGAAAACGCGTCTGCGCGGCCACGCCTCGTGTCCTCCCCGAGCCCACCTGTCAGCGACAAGGCGCGGTCAGCCTCCCCTGGCCCAGTCCTTTTTAATGCCAGGGGATAGGGATGGCCAGCCCCACCCACTCCACTGCCCACTCACCCTCTCCGGCGACCAAACCCTAGCCTCGCCGCAAACCCTAGCCACCTCGCTCGCCGCGATGCCGCTCCGATGGCCGGGGCTCGGCAAGGCCAAGAACGACGGCGAGGCGGGGTCCTCCTCTGGCCGCCGCCGCCGGCGTTTCCGCACTCCCTCCCCGACGCCGGAGCCGGAGCCGGTCCCCGCCGTCTTTGAGCTCGCGCCGCGGGCGCCGAGGTGCGCAACCGCGTCTATGTGCGCAAGGAGGATTGCCAGTGGTACTGAGACCACGCAACCCCGCTGCCGTGGCTAGATGTCAAGCTCCCTGAGCATTGGCACCTGAACCCGCAGCGGATCCCGTGCCTCCGATTCCGATCAACAAGCGGGCACGATATCTGGAGGTTGAGCGCCGCCGCCTCCCGGCCGAGCTCCTCAACGATCCCGCCTACGCGGCGAGGTCCAGCAACTGGGCGGAGTGGTTCCGCGATGAGCACGACCTGCGGCGGCAGGCCCTCTCTATACGCGGGCTCTAACGCCGCCATCTGGGCGTTGGTCACTGCCACCGCACACACGGCGGCGGGACGCAACACCAGTGCCGCGCGCGCTGCGGATTGGGTCTGCGCCGTCGCCGCAGGAAGTGAAGATGGAGGTGGATTCCGAGGACGCCGAGCTCGAGCCCGTGAAGGAGGCCTCGCGCAAGCAGATGGCCGAGGACGAGGCCAAGCGCTGGGCCATTGTCCTCGCCGACGTCGCCCGGGAGTAGGAGGCGGCCCTGCAGGCGCAGCAGGCGGCGGTCCTGGAGGAACCACAGCCATGGTGGCTGGCCATGGACGTGGACCTGCCACCGGCGCCTCCGCTACTAGAAGGCCTGCTAGGGCAGCGCTGGGTTTTCAATGGCGGTGACTGGGAGGTCCCAGAGCAGGCGCAGGAGCAGGTGCATGAGCAGCCGCCCACGCCGCCGGTCGTCGTCCCACCGCGAGGCGGACCACCGGCGCACCTCTGGAAGCAGCCGGACTATGTCATCCTCGATGTTGATGACGAAGAGGAGTAGAAGCCCGCGAAGGGCAAATATTCTAGTTTTTATATATTTTTGTTTTAAAAATATTATGTAAAAAGGCCGTTTGTGGCCACCCCCTATATATGAATGAAAAAGGCCCATATATGGCCTGTTTAGCTAAAAACAAAAAATTGTCGGGCGGACTCAATGCGTCGAGCTGTTGGGCACACTGCCACCAACGGCGGACAGGGGCGGACTAGACCTGTCCGTTTGCCGAAGCAAACGGATAAAACGCGGACCAAACGCGCGTCCGTTTGCGTCGGCCCGTTGGAGTCATCCTAACCAGAACGTGATGACCATTCTTTGTAAGGTATGCGTCCGGATCTAGTAGGAGACTAGACGCCACGGTACGCGCTACTCTCTGTAGGGATGACTAGCTTCATTGTTGAACATGTAGGGGACTCTAAATCTGGTAGTCTCCTCACCCGTTTTAGTGTGGACGCAGACTTTTTGCACACGGAGACACGCAAGGAGGCAATCCAATGGCTCAGAGAGCTTCGTGATTACTAAACAAAGTAGCACTTCTGGGCGTCTGATCTTATAAATACGGAGCGCTGACGTCGTAGGTACAGCATAGAACGACACCTAGCCTGCTGCATTTAATAGGTACCTTTAACTCGCGTGTGCATTAAAAGTCTAGTGGGCGATTAATTAGTTTACTTAAGTATGGTGACATTAATTTAATTGCGGTGACATTAAAGGCAACATGACATGTGGGTACAACACAGATTAAATCTGATTTTTTTAAATTTGGATATTTTTTAATTTTTAACATTTCCTCACCATTTACGACATTCATAAAAAACTAATAAATATCTGAAATTTCTGAAAAACACATATTAAACTAGTAATTACAAAAAAAAATTGGAATTTTTTCGTAAGAAAGTAAATCTATTATAAATAAAATATTTTCAAAAATATGAAATATTTATGACATATTTTAATATTAAATGTATACTAAATAATATAAAAATCATAAAAATTAAAGATTTAAATATTTAGTAAAAAAATTGTAAATTTGAGAATTTTTTATAAATTCAATTTCAGAAAAAATGAATATTTAATATGAATATTTAGCTAGTATTTAGCAAATTTTTAAAATACTAAATTGAATAAAAATTGAAAAGAATTATGACACGTAAATATTAATATATATTAAAAACTAAACATTTTTAAATATCTGAAATTTCAGAAAAAATATTAATATATATTAAAAATTGAACATTTTTAATATGAATATCTACCTAGTATTTAGAAAACATTTAAATAATTGGAAACATATTTGTTTTTTACATATTGAAAATTTAAATATTTTATATTTATTTAATTGTTTATTAAATATTAAATATTTTATATTTATTAAATATTGAAAAATTAATATTTTAGATTTATTAAATATTGTATATTTAATTAAAAAATTGATATTTTTACGAAATTTGATCAGTTTTCAAAATACGAAAAAAAAAATTTTAATTATTCAAAACTTTTATTTATTAACAGAGCTAAAACTTTCAATTTAATGAAGAAATTTATTTATTTTATGAAAATTCATTCAATTTAAAAAAAATTAAAGGGAACATAAAAATGTTTTACATGTGCGAAACTTTTATGAAAAAATTGTGATGTCACGAATAGTCATAATGAAAAATGCATGAAATATTTGTGGTTTCAATACTATTTTCAAAAGTCGGAATTTGAACTTTTTGAAAATATGCATTAAAAATATCCGATATTGATCTTGTTTTGAAGATCTACTCAACAAGATCTCAAATATATATATAAAAATATCGATTTGGTTCAAAAGATATAACCCATACGATGTTGACAATAAGTTCACATGAAAATGTTTTACATGTCCGAAACTTTTATGAAATATTTGTGGTGTCTCAAGCAAAAATAATGAAAATATGCATGATTTTTTTTGTGATGTCAATACCATTTTCAGACTCAAAATTTGAACTTTTGAAAAACTTGTACAAAATATGTCCAATATTGATCTTGTTTAAAATATCTTCTCGCTAGGATCTCAAAACTGTAAAAATATAAAAAATCGGACATTCAGTCCAAAAGATATAACCGATACAAAGTATTGAGAATAAGAATGAAAATGATGGGTGGTGAATAGAATAACATATAATTAATCTCTTAATTAAGTTAATGTGAGGCTGAAGATAAGTCATTTATTGCTCACAAGGGTTAGCTACTGCGTATCATTTAATGATGGATGACATCATCACGTGTTTGTCCGGCCGGCCGAAGCATATTATACGCTGTGAAGGCAATGGTGGGATTTCAGTGGGCGTCGTCGCCGGAGCCACAGCGCATTTTCGTTTTAGTGACAGTTATTATACTTGCGTCGACAGTTCTGTTCTTGCCTCTTCTTCCCCCTGTTTCTTTCTTGGTGGCGACCCAGCCTAGGCCAAACGCTGGCATAGTTTCAACAGGGGCAGCGGGAGCTGAGGCCGCGCGACTTAATGCGGTGCATGGTCGAGTACGGACGATGCAGAACGAGGAGTGAAATGCAACTGAACTTGATGGCTATGTCTAAAACCGTCCTTAAACTCAGAAAATGCACGATCGCGATCCCTAAAGTTACTCTACATGTCCACATACGGTCCTCGCTACGATTGTTCACCGTATTTCGCTGGCGTGGCGCCGGATCAGGATGTGATAGCCGAGTGAACAAATTAAAAAGAAAGAAACATTGATCTGCACTTTGCTCCTGTCAACTCCCCTCACTCTGGACATTAAAATCAGCGGTGCTGGTTTGCGGCTCCGTGCTGGTGCTGCTTCTCGTCGTTGGCGCCTTGGCGGTAGTTTTTTCAGGCTGATGTGAAGCCGCATGGCCGCGGTGACCTCTGCAGTCAGGACACGGCCGCCGGATAGAACTAGTCCTGCGTGGTTTCATGGCAGTGGCAGGGAAGAGGATCACAAGGTTGGGTTCTGGAGCACGGCCGCCCGGGGGAGAAGTTGTAATCTAGTATCAACCCCCCAGCGTACAACAAAGAAATAGCCGTCCACGGACCACTCGTCCTCCATGGCAATGGCGGGGAGCATGCGCTTGCCCTCGAGCGAGGCGGCCGTGCCAGCTCGAAGAAGAAGTCATGTGCTAGCCGGTTGCGGCGTCCCAGATGTCATTGAAGCACTCGATTAGCCTGCCCTTTCAGCTGGCGAAAATCACTCAAGTTATGGCCGTCGAACGCGGTGAACGACTTGTGCTCGCGACCGTCGTTGACCTGCACGCAGCAGCGCCGGCCGCCATCCGGTGCGTCTGGCGCGCGCATGACGCAGCAGTCGCCGTCCCATGCGGCGCGGATGGCCGTGTTGTCCCAGGCGCGCGGCCACGCACGAAGGAGGTGGTCGTGGCAGGAGGCCCACCAGCAGAGCGGCTTCTTAGGGTAGGCGCGGCGGGACGTGCAGCAGCACCACAAATGGGGGAGTCCGGGGAACGCCGGCGGCGCCGCTAGGCCATCACCGGATAGGTCGGTATCGAGGCAGAACAACACCTCATAGGATTGATTTAGATATTTCAGAGGTGGGGAACCAGAACGGCATGGTGCTGAGATCCGGCGTCACGTCAGCGAAAGACTGACTAGTCGTAGACAGGACCGTACGTGGACATATAGACCGAGATGAGGGATTGTTATGGTGCATTTTCTGAGTTTAAGGATGGTTTTAGACATAGCCATCAAGTTCAGGGACTGCAGTTGCATTTCACTCCAGAACGAGGATGGCACCGACGAGGAAGGTGGGCGGGACGCAGCTATAGTGGAGCGCCGGGAGGAAGGGGACGGGCCTCTGCCGGGGATGCGCGGAGGAAGACGAGGAGAACGTACGTATGTTGCTCTCTCTCTCATCTGGAGAAGAAGAGGAGAAGTGCACATGCTCTGCCCATCTATGGCGACCTGATCATGCACTCGTCTAGTCGTCTGGGCAGGAGTGCAGAAGAAGAGAAGACGTGAACTTGCTCTCCACATTAATGGTGACTTGACCATGGACATAGCAGACAAGAAGATTTTTCAGTTCGGCCGGTCACGGAGCAGAGCACACGATTGGCATCTATTCTCGGTGTACTAGCCCGTGCATGTCAATAGTGGCAGGCAGCCATTACTCAGTACCCCTGCTCCTACTAGATATGCGAGATTAACGCTTCGCCGTCCATTTATGAAACCTTGCACCGAATGGTGGCCAGGTAGCTGGGCAGGTACCCTCCACGACATCATAAGAGCATTAAGGCGAGGCGTGCAGCTCAGAAAGACGGGAGTAAATTATCGTTTGCTAAGTTTCAGGGACTGAAACCGATCAAAACGGGAATGGAGGAGACATATATACGTCCACGGGATCGATGAGCTTCAGCTGCACAATGCAGCAAACAAAACGTACGCGATAATTAGCTAGTCTACCAATGCGTTCTGCACCAATGCGTCCACCAATACCGGACCGCTTCATCCCTCCTGCTCTACCACCGTCGTATGCACCAACACCGACACCTCCATTGCATCCTCCGCCGCCGTTGTCTTCAAATGAAGTCGTGTTCCTCGTGTTCCTCCTCGTTGCCATCGTGGTGCTCCTGCTCTTAGCCTTCGTTTCCGACAGGCGCAGTCACCGCCGCCGCGAAAATCGCCGTCGCGCCGAGGCAGCGGCACCCTTCGCCCCTCCGGGGCGGGCGCTGCCTTTTCCGCGGCTGGAACCTACACGGCACTTTGAAGAGCTGCGTCATCTCCGCCAGGCCGGTCAGCAAAGCACAACGTGACGGGAGGAGGGGAGGAGTGCCCGGTGTGCCTCGGGGCATTCCAGCTCGGGGAGACTGTGCGGCTGCTGCCATTGTGCCTGCACCTCTACCACGTCGAGTGCATCGACCCGTGGCTGGACGCCCACTCCACCTGCCCGATCTGCCGCTCCGACACTCACCCGACGGTGGACGTTGCCCGGCGACCACCTGTGTAGGCTCCTTTCTCTGATACTTCAGCCATAGCCGATTCCAGTCCTTCAGTGATTTCTGATACTAGTTGGTGTATTAATCCCATGCATCTGTTTTGCTGGACATGAGAGCTAGCACAGATCATCAATTTGTTCTGATGTTATTATTCATCAAGATCTACATTATACAGTCGTTCAATCTAGAGCCACCTATTAGGTCCGCGTGCACTCTGGAATCATCTATTGAGATATTTAGACAATACAGTACTATTGTGTGTATATACATGTGTATAACCTGCAAGACGGATGCACAAACTAATTTTGAGGTGCTATACGATTACAACTAATAAGTTCTCACTATATTACAAAAGAGAGGGCCTATAGTTATTCCCAATTTTCTTTGAAATATAAGGCGATGAATGTAGAAAGATTTTGTTATTTATCTCTAATTCCCCTCATTTGACCATCCAATTTTTATGCAATTTCAATTTGTAGTTCCACACTATTGACATCACAACCTCGAATCAATTATCACATGTTTCTTTATCAAGCAATCAAAATCGCATTCAAAAAGTTTGTTTATAGCCCAAAAGAGTCGTCATATTACATTTAAAATGATGCCTAAAAAACATCATATATTTGAATTAAAAACAATTTGAAATATAGATATTTATGATACACAACATGATTATTGTAAATTCATTCCTTATTTTGGTCTCTTCAATAAGAAAATCTTTCTACGACATCCATTGGGTAGCCTCCGCCTCCTCGAGTTTCTCGCAAAGTGCATTGTGACTATTAATTCCGGATACAAAACACATGGTGACAGCCTCATCCTCAACTTTCTTTAACTTAGTATGAAGGACATACATTGGGTGATATTGACCATCTAACTAGACGTGGCGTCTGATACCATCATCTTCTTCAGAGTAGGGGTCGTCGGCTTTTCTTTACTGCTTTTGCTGGACTAGTCGTGTTTATTTTTTAAAACAAAACATGCAATATAATTGACAAGTTCATTAGTAGGGGACTAGTAAAATCGCTAAAATGCACCAATGTCGTCGTGAAACACGAACACATTGGACACACTCGGCCAACGTGGCTACCCGCATGAATCACACACGTAGCCGAGAAGAAAGACCACCGTCGAGATTGTAATCAATCGTCATCGTTGTCACTCCTCCTCGAGAAAGTGATTCTGACTTCATTTTCAACGAGCACCGGGGAAGTTCTTACTACAACTGACGCCCCCTAACTTTTTCTTCGCGAAAACACAAAAGCCCCGCATTTCGATGCATTGATAGATAGAAGGTTATTTCCTCCCACACCATACAACTCAACCCAACGACCTAGCATAGGGGAGAAGATGTGTGAGTAAACGCCCCCCCCCCCCCCCTCGTGCTCACCCAAGAACAAGCCTTAGTCTTGATGGTTTCCACCAAAGCGCTAATCGAGGGACGTGCGTTGTTGAAGACGATCACGTTCCGTTGCTTCCAAATCCACCATGCCGTGAGCATAATCACGGAAGAAGTGCCCGCAGCACGCGGGGTGTGGAGTTGAGTACGAAAGACCACCATTCCACGAAATTGTCTTCCACAACCAGCGGTCTGGACGTCGATCATATCAATGAGAGGACCTCATGCCAGATCGTTCGTGAGAACGAGCACCAAGTGAGAATAAGGGGGCATCGACTCTGTCGCTTGGTCGCAAATCGGACAACTCGCTTGGTGTGGCAAGCCCCGACGTGCAAGTCCCTCTCCCGTCCAACAACGATCTAGACAACGCCCCCTAACTAGTTCATCATTATAGTTCTGCGTTTTCTTAGTAGCATGTACGGCACCAAGCGAACCATAGACGCTCTGAGATTACGAAAAGGTGCGTGATCCTAGGATATACTCCCTCCGTTCTAAATTAGTTATCTTTCATTTGTACAAAAGTGGATGTATCTAGACATGTTACAAGTATAGATACATCCACTTTTGTACAAATGAAAGACAACTAATTTGGAACGGAGGGAGTACTAGAGAGCTAAACCACGTACGGTGCACACAATGGTACATCAAGAAACAAAGCAACAGCCCGCTCTAGGCTACACAACTCAGACCGTTCAGTAAAATAATTATTAACAATGCACTAAAATTCAACAGCATGGCACCGGCTGCAAGGCTCCACAACATTTAGCTTAGCTCTAGAGGGAACTTTTCCCTCGATGTATTTTCCGATAACCAAGCCTGCTCTGTGGGCTTCCATGGTCTACTCAGAGAGAAGCATTTGGCTGGTCTGCCATCAGAACACCTAAAAACCCCATCAGTGATGTCCAATGTAAGGCACTGCATCGACGACGAATTCTCGAGAATATGGGACGTCAGCTCCACCAAGCTCTTTGAAGAGTAAAACCTAGAGATCTTCACTATCCGGAGCTTGTCATGCTGGTGTCCTGGCATCTGCCGAAGATGCGGGGGGTCTTCGCAAAGCAATTCATCGGTGCATTCTGGCCATACCAGTACCTGACGTTAAACAAACAGTTCAACTACTTGAGTTAATGGTTCGACCGTGGAGACTTGTTATATTTGCAGTACGAACAGTGACCTACCCTCAGTATGAATGTCTCCAAGGAGGGAGCAGCAACTAGAAATGAAACCAGAGAGAAATAATCGTAGGCCTCAGTGATACGAATACTCAAGTGCTTCAGATGGAGGAACTTGCTAGGAGCCAAGGGCACCGCTATATTTACCATCTGCATAATAAAGGTGCCACATGTTAATTAATATTCCAAGGTAGAAGGTACCACCCCTGTTCTATGCATAATAATGACACTGACTAATCATAACAAGTTTTAGAATATATACCTCACGACGTGAAAATATGTTAAGAGTTTCAAGATTCGGCAAGATGGATGGCAGCTCTTCGCGTGCATAACAGAGGAGGCGGCATGATAGCATATCTAGGTTCTTCAGTCGCAACGACTCTCCAAGTGAGACCTCTACTTGGTCAGACGTAGTAAAGTGAAAACTACAAACATTGGGAGCTTCGATCTTTATTATACGCAGTCTATCGCAATCCAACACCTGCAGGTGGCTGAGCCGCTGCAGGCAGACAGGTATCTTCAGGCAAGTTATCTCGGCACACCTCCTGAGTTTCAACCGCTCCAAAGCGACAGAGCTGGAAAGAAGGCACCCTAGCTCGTCCCCTGTAATTTGCACACAATCGAGATGCAGCATTGTCAGGCTTCTCAAGCAACCAAGGCTGTCTATAGGATGGAAGGCACAGTTAACAAGGTGGAGATGCCAGATCGAGCTTCCATTCCCATCAGATAGAACTGGGCATGGGAAGTGGCATGCCGCCTCTTTCATAGGCATCACAAGGGTAAGTTTTTCGATGCCTTTTGTAACGGCTATCTGAAGCCACCTGTCGAGATATTTATAGGCCTCGGGCTGGTAGCAAGAGGAGAAATCAAGCTCGAATGTCTTCACACCGATGCCTGAGTGTTTTTTCAAGATGTTATCAACTCTGCTACTGAAATCCAGGTCAGCCCACAACGGGCCTGGTGTTTCACTATCAAATATGAGGTTGGGATAACATCTCCAGGAACGTAGAAAGGCATGAGAAACGCTGGCAGCACGGGCAGCGTCACGCAACATCAGTAGGGAATGTATATGACACCAAATGTCCTGAATGCACAAGAATGGGAGAAGCATTAGAAATGTAAAATCACATGCCTACCTTCATCGGCACGGAGGGAGGGGGAGCCAATAGAAGCATATGGGGTAGAATTCCACTAAATTGAGCACTGCATAGACAAGTTTTTTTCCTTGAGTGTTACGAGTCAACAGTATAGGTAGGTTGATATGCGCTCGTGAAAATCAAAATGCATGGTAGATGTTTTATTGCACAAAAGCATGCTATATGGCAGCTTTTAATCTGAATAAAGTTTGCTTAAGGGCATACGTTACACTGAATCTGTACGTAGACTCTGGACATTACCAAGAACAAACACATAAGAATGGAATGCTTGTTGAGTTGAAAAGTATCGAGTTAGAACCGATAAGAGAAACATAATTGATTTGATCCATATAGAGTTAGTTCTGAGCTCGAGAAGAATGGCATGTTATAGATGTGGAAGAGGCAAGAGACAAGTTCCCTACTGGTAAGCATACACCCCCAAATAGCTGGACAGCGAGTCTAGGAAAGAAAACAGTCATAGCAAAAGGAACAGAAGCGACTGCTAGTAAGACGGATAGCTGTTTGCTCCTTAACATGATAACAAGGACAGACGGTTTTCTACCGCAGAGATAAATTTCATCTGGAACAGCTGGAGTAAAACAGGACTTGTAATGGAAATGTCTGCACGGTTTCATTTAGCTAGCATGCCAAGGTTGTCAGCCAATTTGTACAGTATCATTCAAATTCGTGGCGCACCTCTGGAAGCTCCATCACTGAATGTACGCTTATTCTGCCATCGTGGAAATCATCTTCTCGTAGGCAAGGTGACTCCTTTCTTATGGCAGATAAAGAAGATGTCGATCCACCTGCAACAGGAAACGGATATGGTAAGCAAAGGCAATATCGGTGTTGTTGTTCCTCCGTATCTATACTACTATTAAAAGAGCAAACTTGTGTTGATACATTGAATCTGAGCCCTTCAATATTTGGCCAACGGTTCAGATCGCTCCAATGTTTGACAACTCAACATAAATCCACTTTTGCCCGTTTTACCCTCCCACCAAATCACATAATACTGCTAATGCCATCGTACCTCTTCGTTTTCGTAAATATTACAGAAATTGCCACCGCAAAAAATAAACGATTTAGGCGTGGGGTTGATTCGTATCCTAATTGGAGTCGTACCCAATCAGGTATCATATCCACGGCGTTGGCGGCCTATGTACGTGAACTGACCACCAGTGGACACGCATAGCTTCGGTCGGCCGGAAAACCAGCTAATTGTTGATTTTCTCTCTGATCAAAGCTAGCCTCATGCGATGCTAGCTAGCTTCGTACGGAATTTATGTGATATTTACGATGCAACCTCGACGAAAAGATTGAGCTAGCTTCTGTACGCCGGAGTCGCCGGACAAAGGATCGATCTATTTTGTAAAGCAGGTCGGCGTCGCCAAGGTGACAAGCTGGAAGACACCGGCTGGCTCCTTCACTGAATCGCAAGTCAAGCTGCCTACTTGGAGCGAAAGCATGCTGCTTGATCGACTCCCCTCAAGCCATCCAGGTCTGCGTACGTAAGTTTTCTTTCTTGCATGCACATACGTTTGTTTTATGGTGTGCATTAATATAAACGTGCATTGCGTTTTTAATATGTAAATCAAACAGGACTAACTGCTATTACAAAGGGGAACAAATAAAAACTATATACATGGTCTCAGTATTTTTCATTCAATTAATCATAATTGATTATATTATTTATTTTGACAGGTTATTATGCTCTTTTCTGTATACTTCACATATATTTCACAAGCGATCAAAAGATAAATTATATCAACAATCCCAAAAAACAACACCTCTTCCTATATTACCATTGCTAACTGGATTGAGACAATGGAGTACTTCATGGGATATATTTCGTCCGATTTAAATTTTGTATCATGAAACAAATTTAACTGGCCTGGTAAAATAACTCAATTAAATAAATATAGATTGAAAGACGTGTTTATATTATAATAAATTATGAGACGTGCGTTGCACGTACATGGCCACTAGTAGTTTCTAAAGAAGAGATGCGATTTGGGGCTAAAAAGATATGCGACTTGGAGACCCCTTAAAAAACAAATCTTTTTGTTCCGACCAATTTAAAAGCGCACCGATTTTGCCGTCTGACAACGAATGAAAAGATCAGTGTCAGCTTACCGCGGATCTGGTGAAACTGCTGCTCCCGCTCCCGACATATGAGATCCATGGCATTGGGCATTGGCACGCACGACTGATGTGAGAAATCAAGGGCACTGAAAGGCGTCGGATTCTGCTGTTTTTCCACTTCTTGTTTTCTCCCAATCGATCTCTCTGTGCGCGCAGCAACAAGGCGAGCGCTAACAGGGAGGAGATCCCACTCGAAACCGGAATCTGTATCTGGGTTGGACGAGGCGGCGTGCGTGAGCTTGATGGAAAGAAATCGGATCGCCGGGCGGTGAGGAGGAAATCGATCGATCGGGAGAGGAGAGGAGAGAGTTGTACTGGAACCGCGCGCGACCTGCTCTGGCGATCCTGAAGTCATACTGAACCACCGTCCGGCTCGGAGAAAATTGTTCCTCCGACGGAGAAGATACGGCCACGCCCAGCCGTGTCCTTAGCCTAGCCTAGTACTCCTCTCATGGCACGGCGCGGCTGCCCGGCGACGTGGTTGACACCGACGAGCTTTTTTGTCCCTTACTTTGGAACTAGCCGTTTGGTGCGATTGATCAGGCTGGACTTAAGCCTGAGCACTCAACTGAACCTGCTGGATGAACCGAAGTTACGATGCGTGTCGGGCCATCCGTTCTTTGTGGTCGCTGAAGTTGTTCTTTGTTTGCAAATCCGCCAAAGCCTGGCGGCGAGCTCAGAATCCACAGCCTCGCAACTGTTTAGTTAGCATCGTCACGTTCTAGAGTGGACAAATGGAGCCCCGGCTACAGGAGTCCTTTGTTTATTTTTAAAAAACATATTTTGAAACTAAAAAAATCTGAAAAAAAATCCTAGATATAAGCAATGTTATATTTACTAACGTGTAAAATGCCAACTAGAAATATCTTATATTTTGGAGGCTGCACAAAAACGACAGTGTCTGACATTTGAAAGTAGTGAACACTCATGTCAAAAAAAAAAGTAGTGAACACTGCAACTCTTCCAAAACTGAGCGGGTGTAGATCGACGTACGAAACTGTCAGATTTTATTATTTTTGTGACACTTAGAATATGAAATATTTTGATTTCAAATTTGAATGTTAGTAGAGTACAAGATTGTATGATATTTTTTTTCAAAAAAATTGAAAGCTCAGAATATGATTTTTGAAAATTATAAAAAGAAAGGCTTCATGGAGTTCGGCGTCCATTTATGGTCACCATGTCATGTCCACCCTGTAATAGCTACTACGAAGTTGTCGACCTTTTCTCCTTTTTTGCGGGTTACAACGTTGTCAACATTCGGGATTCTTTTCAATATCTTTGAAGCCTCAAGATATGGTTTATGAGAATTTTAAAATAAAAAAGCTGCATGCCTCCCATTTTCCGCTTACTCGTCAGGTGTAAGGCCTGTGATAGCTACTACTCCCTCCGTTTTTTAACATTGTGTCCTGTGTATATTGAAAGTCAAACTCTTGAAACTTTGACCAAGTATGTACGACACAATGTCTACAATTTCAAATGTATATAATATGAAAATATATTTTATGATGACTCTGATAGTATTAAAATTGTAGTATAGATGTTAATATTTGTTCTTATATATTTGGTTAAATGTTACAAACTTTGACTTTTACGAAACCCAGAATGTTACGGAGGCAGTGTAGGAAGCTGTTGAACTATTTTCTCCTTTTTCCGGGTTATTAGGCAAGCTGTTGAACTTAGCAGTGCAGACGTAATACGAAACCTTGTGCAAAGTACAAACATGTCACTGTACCAAGCAGCTAAATGTAACGTGAACCCACGCAACACAACACATGCACGACGGCGAACCTTCTCACCGTGCGTGTCCCGATGCTTCACCGCACCACTCTGAGAGGAATTTGGAGATGAGGAGCGAGGTTGCGTGGGTTGTCTTCTCCGGTACGGTGCGTGCAAGATATGGTTAGTGGCCATGAAAACTTGAGACAGCTTCGAGGTGGTTAGATAGAAATCCGGGACAAGCTAGAACGAAGCACCAACGGCGGCAACACGTGCGCCTATATATAAATTTTTTCAGACTGATATGGAGCCATCGATTGGGCAGCCTTCCCAAGACACGTCTCTCTCTCAGTCCAAACACACGACGACACACCAGCACAAGCTGCAAAACACGCATCAGTGATCAAGAGCTGAGCGCGCGCGCATGGCTGCCGCCGCGGCCACGTCGTCGGCCGTCGCGCCACCGCGCCCGCGTCTCCTCTCCCTCCGGTTCCGGCCGCAGGCATGCTCCCAACGCAGGCCGTCGCGGTGGACAGCGTCCAGCTCGGCCTCCGCCAGGGGCAGAGCGCGTCCGCGGCCGCAGCCCGCGCCGTCGTCTGCATCTGTGGACGCAACGGCGTCGACCAGGAGAAGACCAGGGGTGAGGGAGTACGTGGAGGCGGCGCGGGAGATGGCGCGGCGGCCGGACGGCGGACCGCCGAGATGGTTCTCGCCGCTCGAGTGCGGTGGTGAGCGCGTCCCCGGCGCGCCGACTCTGCTCTACTTGCCCGGTATGTACGCCATTCCTCTTCTCCTCTGCTCGCGTAGCTGCGTTGAAGAAAATACATAGCTCCATGTATATTTTTCTACACGCCGTTTGAATACGCTCGTGCTTTTTCTGAATAGTGATAGTGACAAAGCATGGAGTTTGAATATTCTTTCTTTCCATGGTCTACAGAAAAAAGAACTTGAATATTCCCAAGTGGTGACATGGTACTGCCTGATCACTTGAGATGCCATGTTATTTAAACACATCAGGAACAGCACTATAATAAGATACACGCCATCGAAGATCAGGTTTATTTGCTTAGATTATGGATATCCAAGATTAGGTAGGTGGCTTGCACTGTCACTCGTGGAATCCAATGTTATTGACTTGCTTGGCCACTTTCAGATCCTCAAAACCATGAGCAACACAGACCAGACAAAAAAAAAACACTGCGAAAATCTCACACGGTGTGGGCCACGTGCTGCTCGATTTCTCACTATTATTAGCATGAGAAAACTAGGCTTTCTTCGGCGGTTGGTGGCCGCCGGAAGTGGCAGCAGGATCAGCTGGACAGTGACACTCGTACTGATTTGCCTGGTTGTTGCAGCTAACGTATCCTGGGTTCAGATGTAGTGCCACCAAACACTGAGGGCTTTGATTTTCTTTTCCAGATTCAGATGTGTCCTATAAAAATGTTCCCAGGATTGTTCGTTTTTTTTGGGCTATTACCAACTGCACTATGGCTGGATGATTGGAGCTCTAGAACATTTTCTCATTGCTTGAACTGAATCACTCTGCTTTCTGCCAGATAAACGGCGTAACCAATCTTTGGATGTTTTGTTCTTGCAGGCATAGATGGAGTCGGCTTAGGGCTGATCAGGCACCATGAGAGATTGGCGAAGTAAGAGAAATCAGATGGGATCTAGGACTGCATTTTCTTCACTGCGACTAACTACCGTTGTTCTGTTACGCAGGATGTTCGAGATGTGGTGCTTGCACATACCCGTCCAAGACCGTACGACCTTCGAAAGTAAGCGTCTCTCATGTGCACTTTCAGAATTGAAGTAAACCAAAAACCATGCTTCATTCTCGAAGAAAATATGTTCTGTCTCGGAATTCAAGTTTGCTTGCTTTGAGGCCCTGGCTGATGAAAGCTCTGCAACTTTCACCAATGAATGCAGGACTTGTTGAGTATGTAGAGAGGACAGTGAGATCAGAGCGATCAAGGGCACCGGACAGACCAGTCTACCTTGTTGGAGAATCTGTCGGAGCATGCATTGCTCTCGCCGTGGCGGCGCGGAACCGGGACATCGATTTGGTACTGATCCTAGTCAACCCAGGTCTTGCTTCCATCGTCCATGGTTTTCTGCGTAGATTGATTCTGTTCTTTCAATGAAAGTTAGTTCTTACTGACCAATCTGCATTCCATTTTGGCATTTACAGGGACATCTTTCCACAAGTCACAGCTGCAGTCTCTCACAGCATTCTTGGATTTGGTCCCTGACCCCTTCCATCTCAGCACTCCACAGTTCCTAAATTTCCTAACAGGTTTAGCGCCATCTCCATTAGGAATGTTTTTTGACTTGTTGATGATCGACAAACTTACTGATCACGGTTCAGAATGCTTTTAGGCAACTTCATGAAGATGCGATCAACTTTTGACAGAGATGGCGAGACGTTATCAGATATCACCACTGGTTTGTTGCCTTCCCTTATGGTGAGCTGCAAAATTGATGGGGAAATTTGATGTTACTTCTTGTTGGTTCATGTCTAAATCGATTTTCCATTCTGTTGGATATATGCTTCTCCATATTTCTCTATATGCAGCAACCTTGACGATGCTTTTGAACGCTTCTTTCTGCAGTATTTGGCTGATATTATGCCCAAGGAATCCATTGTTTGGAAGATGAAAATGTTAAGAACAGCGTCGTCATTTGTCAACTCTCGCTTGCATGCAGTCAAAGCCCAGACTCTGGTGCTTGCTAGGTATGATCTGCAATAGCCACACTGACAAAATATAGCTCAGATCTGAGAATATGTCAAGGGACAGAGGGTCATATTGTTTGCTTCCCAGACTCCCAGTTATATGATTTACAAAGCTTAAGAAGAACGTAGTCTCCAAATAATCTCCATGGACTATGCAACATTCCAATAATTTACTTCAGAACTTATTATACTCATTTAGATAGGATCTGAAGTTGGTTTTTCTTTTCTCTTAGTGGAAATGATGAACTGTTGCCAAGCCGTGAAGAGGCTGAAAGGTTAAATGGTACGCTACAGAACTGCAGAATCCGTCACTTCAGGGATAATGGCCACAAAATCTTGTTGGTAAGACAGATAAAATATTCCTCATTGTCATTGACAAAAGATATAGAGAAACAGTGTGCGCTTTTACGTAGTCATATTCTTGGCTTGCACTTGAGCACCACTTGTTACATGGACCAAATACTGTCTGCATTAACTATAGTTTTCAAGCATTTCAAAATTCTAACCAATAACTCACCGAAACCATCTGGCAGGAAGATGAATTTTATCTATCGACAATCATTAAAGGAGCTGGATACTATCGTCGCTCCAGGAAGATGGACTTTGTATCAGATTATTTACCACCAACTCCTGATGAGCTCAAAACGGTTATGGATCATGACAGGTACCATTTCTCCAAAATTTCAGCTTTGATGAGTTGTTACATGACAGCTGAACTGCCACTGAATTTTCTGCAATTTCAGGGTCCTGAGTTATGCCACTGATCCAGTGATGCTATCAACGATGCCTGATGGGAAGATAGTGAGAGGACTGGCAGGTCTGCCAAGGGAGGGCCCTGTCGTGCTGGTTGGGTACCACATGCTCATGGGGTTTGAGCTCGGTCCCCTGGTCACAGGAGTGCTGAGGAGCACCGGAATCCACATCCGCGGCTTAGCACATCCATTCTTGTTCAGCAAGAGTTCAGAGCAGCTCATGCCGGATTCTTTGCACCACGATCTCCACCGGATCATGGGCGCGGTGCCTGTAACACCGGTGAATTTTTACAAGCTCCTTTCGGAGAAGCAGTTCGTCTTGCTGTACCCGGGAGGGGCACGTGAAGCTCTTCATAGGAAGGTAAGAATTTGATACAGAGAGCAATAAAGTAGTCTAGGAAAACATAAAACATCAATTGTTTTTGGAAGATGATGTAGTTGTTTGCAGGGAGAGGAATACAAGCTGTTTTGGCCAGAGCAGTCTGAATTTGTTAGAATGGCATCTAGGTTTGGCGCAACAATAATACCATTTGGAGTAGTTGGGGAAGATGATATATGTGATGTAAGTGTTTATACCTTGAAAATATGTTATTTTACTTTGATCTCCTCTCAATACATCTAATGTATGGAAACAATGTTTTTTCACACTGTTGGAATCCATATGTCACTGTTAACTATGATCAGTTTAATACCTCAGATGTTGTTAGACTACAACGATCTTCAGAAGCTTCCATTTTATGACATCCTTGACAAGAGGTTAAATGAAGATGGTCTGAAGCTAAGGTATGTTCTGATTTTATTCTGGAGAAGAGATTTGTTTATGTCTTACGAATAGTTCGCCCGCAAGGATTCATTGATCTTGATTTACCTTGCTTTTTTAAGGACTGATTCTACGGGCGAGATAAAAAATCAAGATATGCATCCTGTAGTGGTTACGCCAAAAGTACCAGGGAGGTTTTACTTCGTCTTTGGAAAGCCTATTGAAACAAGAGGTATTTCGCTATAGAATTTCTCTTGCACTTTTTAGATGTTTGCATGACAAGTAAACAGACACTCTTATTCTTATTTGATAATCGAAACATGCATGCAGATCAGACCAGATGTATGATTATAATTGCTTCTTGTTTTCAATCGGTTTTTACTCGTTTGCGTAGGGAGGGAGAAGGAGCTAAGAGACAAAGAGAAGGCTGGGCAACTATATTTGCATGTCAAATCTGAAGTGGAGAGCTGCATCGAGTATCTGAAGGAGAAGAGGGAGGAGGACCCCTACAGGAGTATACTGCAGAGGCTTCTCTATCAGGCAGCTCATGGTTCCGATGCAGAAATACCCACATTTGAACCCTGAGATGATCACTTGCAGAATACATTAGTTAGGATCCAAACCAATTGTTTACATTATTCTTGTTAATACTTTCTATATATAGTTATTTGTTATTCTTTTAGCTCAAAAGAGTTGCAATTTCTTCAAAATAGAAAGAGGTAGATAATATCAAATTTTAGTTTAGAACTGTAAATTTCTGTATGTAAAGTACATAAGTGGGCGTACTAATCTAGGCTGGGGCTCTCGTTCCAAATGATGTATGGGAGAAGTACCAGAAGCTTTTCCGCTCACTAAAGGTTCCGTTAAAATCTACCACTATATTGCGCGGCCTTAGAATGGTAATTTGCTGCATAAAAAATAAGCACACGTTTTGACAAATATTATTTCAAATTGTTCTAAGACTAAAACATTGTTTTGTAGACCAAACACAAAGTTTCAAAATGAGATTATTGTATTGCAATTAGTTCTGTACAGGTTGGGAAATGGTAATAAACACAAGAGACTAACTGAAAAGTTAGTGAGGGCATGACTATGTACATATTTCATGTTAAGTGTGGCAGCATCAGTTGCTTATGTCGAAGTACTTGGGATCAGCAGGGAAGTCATGCTCGACCCGCAGCTGCAATAAGACATAATTTTCAGTTAGGGGTACAGATTTAAAACACAGAAAACAAAGCAATACATGGAATAATATGATAAGCAACACCACACTATTCATAACATCATACACTAAATTTCTGACAAAATCGATGCAGAGGTCAAAAGAGCACAACAAGACCTCATTATTTAAGAATATTAGTCAGCAATTTTGGTAAATCTGGAATGCACTATCCATGCTATAGGTGAAATTACTCAGTTTTACTAGTGCAGACCGAAACAAAAAGGAAGTGGTGTTAAAAGACATAGCTACACAAACTAGAATAATCTCAGTTGCTACATACCTCGCCTTCGTCTGAATCTGAGTGCCTCTGAGGGAAGACAACTCTAATATCATTGTATAGATAAAACCGCCTCTCTTCCTCGGTCGTGGTACTCTGATTGAGTGGCTCTGATGACAGGCCAGGTTTGCTCCTCTGCGTCGATCTTGATGATTTCTTCGAGAAGGGGCTCAAAAAGCGCAGGTGCAAAGCATAACGAAGAACCCCTCCAGTAGAACTATTATTCACCTTGGAAGGTCTGCAGCAAGACTTCTTTTCACCTAAGCAAAATGTGTCTTCTACTTGACAGCAGCAACCATTAGCACTTGTGCCATTTTCTGAATTCATAGGACTCGATTCATTTGATTCACTGTTGTCACAGTCCATTGAGCAACTTATTTTGTTTTTGTAACCTTCCTTTTCTGATTCATCAGTCGAATAGCAATTCTGCCCCTGTTCACAGCCTGCAAAATTAAAATAATTCGTCAGCAACTTGAACTCGACAATTTGGCTTTAGCTACCAATGGTATTGACTACATTACATTCAGAAAACAGAGTGCCGCACTCTCTAAGTTCACTTCCATATTGGACTGACTCGACCTTTGTGTGACTGGCATCACTTCCTTCTTTCACTGGACTAGAAGGAGGAATAGATGATAGAGTGACCTTTTGCCGCACGAAAGTCTGTCCCATTTTAAAATGACAGAAATAAGACGAACTCGAGAAAAGAAGTTAAGGAATAAGATTAGTAAATGAGTAATCATGACACGTTTTCTTATTCGAAACAAATAAAAGCATGTTTTGACATGTGTTCAAGATAAAAGGGAACAATCATGAGCTCTTCTCAACAGGCAAACAACTTTCCTGCACCGGGAAATAATTCTAGAATTGCTTCTTTTGACATGCGCCAAGCTAGGTTTTCAGTGCCTCAATATATTGCAGGTAATCAACTTACTGGGCATCCAATGAAATGGTAACCTTTTTTATTTACAGCCAGAAGATCATTATATTAGCCTAGTTGGAACAGCGAAAATCAGCATTACTAATTACTAAATGCTTAAAATTAGAGAAACCCCCTCTTGAGCACAGACTACCACAAAAAATGAAAAACTAGTCTGGAATGATTCGACCCTTACAATTCTACTATCATCTCTTGGAAGACTAACAATATGAATTGCCCAGACCTTTTTCTTGTTCTATCTATCTACCAAAAATGAAGTTTATGAATGCCATACAACAACATTTAAGATCTTACTCAGCATTCCATATTGTTCAAACATAACAGCTATAGAACAGTTACGTATATGTGATATGCCATCATAATAACTTAAGAAACTCGAAAATTATGCCATCGCAGGAATTCAACAAAATTGACAGTTGCAATAGAGTATGTCAGCAACAAGTTCTGGCATAACAGTTATGAAACATCTACAGATCTAAGAAAAGGCACCCCAATAACTCAATAAAATTGAAATATAGTGTACCATAGGAACTCAAAAAAGTCAAGAGTCACAATAGTGCAAGTTAATATGATACATATTCTGCTGCTATGCAATATGAAAATAAGAAAACCCTAGCCATCTTCAGTATGTAAGTCTAGAAGACAATGAAAATAGTCAAGAGTTATTGGCCATCCAACAACTCCCAACTTCGCATACCTTGGTTCCAGCAGGCATGCCACTCAAATCATAGTTGCAGAAAAAGGTGTGCAGCGGTGTCTTCTCTGGGTTGCTAACCACCTGTCAAGGGCAACAGTTTGCTTCTGGTAAAACAGGTGCATCAAAATAAGATAGTTAAACAAAACTTTTAAGAGATGATGAGTCAATAAAAGAACAACATGAGGGTGTGGAAGCAATATGTTCGCCTCACAATTAGCATCAGATATGGACATGCAAATTAAAAGCACGGGATAGATAATTACGAGCACAAGTATGCACCCATGTCCCACCTACTGATATCATTCTCCCACTGTTACTGAAAAAAAAATTATTGCTGATATTGTGCATCATCACGTTAGCTTATTACAACTTCTGGGCATCACTCAGAGGCACAGGAGTCCAGTGTTATATTGGGCAGAAACTACTATACTAGCAAGGGCAGGAAGCCCACAGAAAGTTGAGCACATGCCCAACGCAAGCATACATAGTAATGCAATTCAACAGAAAATCCAGCAAAATACACAGTAAAGTAAATTTATTTAATAAGGCCAACAATCAGTACCAGCTGTATGCGCCCTTTAATTGGGATGTGTAAGCGACTTTTCGCTGATCTTGAATCATTATTATTGGAGCTTCTTTTGAGTTTTGGGCTTTTGCTATTGTTGTTAGTAGGCAACCTCCCAGCAAGATTAATCGACGAGTAGTAGAGTAGGGAGCTATCCTCATCAATGCTTGTTACTGCAAATGGAAGCTTCTGAGTTTGGGGAGAGAAGTTGCCACCAGTCACATTCAGGACAGCCAGAAAACCATCAATATTCTGCATTTCAGGAGAAAATGGAATAAATACCCAAACAATGAGTAAGTATCCAGAATGTTTTCAGTCAGAAGAAATGTAGTAAGACATATTGCGAACCTGCTTATCTTTTCCACACGAATATCGACCAGATAGAAGGGACTCCTCAAAGGAGCCAACTAGTGACCTTCTTACAGGAAAGAGGCCTAAACCCCGAAGACATCCAACGCTTGGAGATACAGGGGCAGATTCTGGGGCCCAATTCTGAAATCTTCCACCTGAACACCTCTTGGGGAACACCGTATCGAAGTTAACATGTAAGATAGTAGTTTTACCTGTTGCATCCACTACCCTAATTCTATCACCATGTTCTGAATAATCTTCACCCATCGATCTTTCTGTTTCCTTCAAGCCCAGAAAATCATTTTCAATTTCTGTCGCTAGATTCTTGTGAGCTCCTCCATTCTTCACTCTCTGCATCCATTTTGGGCCAAGAGGAGACAAACTGAGTGGAGGGGAATGTGCCATTTTTGCTACTGGTACAGCAAACTTTTCAAGATTCATAATCCTTTCAGCCTCTAGGTGATCTGAGTAAGAATACGACTCCCTGCCCTCAAGTAAGGGACCATCTGTGAATATCTTACTGCTAAACTTATCAACAACCTGTCCTTTGCTCCAATTGGAATGTCTCAAGGCTGACCAAGTAGGCAACTCAAATGAACCAACAGTTGCAGTGTGGGCCTTTTTAGAATCTTGAAATTCAGAAGCACAAAGTTGCCTAACACAATCAGAATGCTGAATTTTGGTGTCAGAAGAACCGATATTTAGCGCATCACCATGGAACTGTCCAGGAAGCACATTAGTTAAAGGCGATAACATCCTTTTCCTTGCCTGAGGCACATGCTGTTCAATGGATGAATGAGAAGTATCAATGACTAAAGATGAATTCATTTTGTCCGCTACCATCATATCAGAATCTTCTGTGGAACCATAAAAACCAGATTCAAATCCAACAACCCTCATTGCAGGCTTGTGAACAGAAGGTGCCAGTTTAGGGCATGATCTAGAACTTGGATCCCTTGAATCAGGTTTTAGGCATTGAAGGCCTGTAGGCCCATTCAGAGCATGGCTAGCTCCGAAACGTCCATCAAAGCCATTCAAAGAATCTAACACAGCTTTTCTCTTGAGATCACCGATCGAAGTGTATGGAAACACCCTGCTACCTGAGCTTCCTGCAGGAAGCTTACACAAATCACCGGTGCCACTACCACCAGAACAAGGAGGACTAACTACACATGTACTCAGCATAGGAGGTTCCTCCTCCTTGACTGCAGGAACTTGAAGCAAACCCTTGACTGCAGGAACTTGAAGCAAACCCATCACGATGTCCCTTCAGCAAAAGGAAAAAAAAAAGGAAACTTGATCTTGCTACCAAATTGCGCCTACTTGGATCTTCCTAAGATCCCTATTCAGCTATTACTTTCAATCTCGAACACCAAGAAATTTTCCTAAAACAATGAACTCAGACTATGTGCAAAGGTTTCAACTGCATTGAGGTTTCTGATTCGAATCCATCAGCAGTAAAGATGCCATCATCCCACCACCAATCATGCTCATGTAGTTGCTGGTACAGTTGGCGATGAAGCACAGCTTGGAGCCTGAACAAGCAACAAGGAACCTAGGATGAACCATACCAGAGTTCAGATCGCAGTCCTGCACAAACAAATCAAAGGCTGTCACCACATTGTTGAAAGTGTTTTATGGTCACTTTGTTCTGCAGAAATTGTTCGGCATTATCGACCTACAAAGCTTCTACACATCAGAAACGACAGTAAACTACTAATTGTGCAGCATCTGATACAATGCAGCAAAATTAGCAAGCACAAGACCGTCCATTGCACATCAACAGTGTAAAATTTAGAACTACTCCGGCAGGATAAAAAATCTGGCAGTAAAAAACTTTGGGCAAACCGAGGGGAACAAAGGTCATCTAGATGGCCTCAGATCGAGATGCTAAGAACGATCTGATCGGAGAAGAACTAGAATCACATCAACGCATCCAAGATCCCCACCTTCTGGGCAAGAATCCATATAAAAGTGGAAGGGAAGCCGCCGAAATTCTAGAGCAATAGCGTCATCTGCCCAAGAACCAAATCAAGAAACTGGGCGGAAGCGATTCGGGGATTGTCCAGAAGAGCGAAATCGGATTGGGTTTTCTGCAGATTGGACTATTTCGATCGGAGCATTGGAGAATTCACGGAATAATACAGATATATCAAGGTGATTTACCAAGAGAAGGATTGGGCCATTTATTCGGGAGATTTCCGCCTTCAGCTTCTCCGCTGCCGGCTTATCTCGCGTGTTTCTTCTCCTAACCTCCGCTCCGTGATGTGCTTGCTTGGGCATTGGGTTCTTTCTCTCCCATGGCTTAAATAGATTCCCCACGGGCCACGGCGTAAGGATTTTACTCTCCCCAAGCCATTTCTTTCATGGATATATTTCTATATTCGAACCATTATTTTCAGCAATCTAATAAAAAATATGTTTTGTCAAATTACATAATAATATTTTTTAGGGGATTTATATAATAAAAAAATTGCGAAAAGTCCACCGATCTATTCATAATCATCCACAGCAGTACAAAAGACCCAAAACGTAATATAAAATTACAAGTAGGCCCTTGGACCATCCAGCGACGACTACGAACACTGGAGCGAGCTGAAGGCGCGCCGCTGTCCTCGCCCCTCCATCACCGGAGTCAGGCAAAGCTTGTCGTAGAAGAGTTTGTTGTACTATACAGACGGGAAGTCGCGTGCTAAGACCTCAAAGGGCCAGCGCACCAGAGCAACAATAATCGCCAAAGACGAAAACCATATATCGGACCTGACCAACAACCACACTGACGAACACGAAAACCGAACAAATCCCAGGAGATCCGCCGGACACACAACTCTACGCGCCCTCCGCTAGCGCTAGATGCACCACCGGAATGGGGATAGGGCGGGGAGTACCTTATTCTGACACCGGGATGTCGCTGTCGCGTCACCACCCGAACGAATACACATAAATTAGCTAGAACAACAAACGGGAACCCTCCCATCAGCGAGAGGCCGGGATCCACTGCCCCTCCAAGGCCTAAACGGCCATCGGAGGCGGGGCGGACCGGCAGCGTCGCCCGGCGGCTGGTATGGAAAAGCTAAGATCGCCCTTACAATCGCTTGAGTCTCTTTCGTACCGGTTTGTATTCGTATATAATAAAAGTTGTTAGGTAGTATGTTTTCCCGCTACGGTGGGAGGACTTGACTTTTAAAGCCACCAAATTTTGCTTTGTGGGTTTCACGTGGTAACAGGGTTGGGGACACTCTAGTGAGGTTAAAACATGAGGTATATCGGAGTCTCTGAGGTTAGAATTTTAGATGGATGTCCAGAGGTCGTAGGATTGGGAGATGGATGGCCGGTGGTTATCGGATTGAGAGATGAAGGTCGACAAAATAACTAGAGCCAAAGAAAGTAACTGTATACCCATACGAGAAAAAAAGGTTGAGATGGCAAGGAAGGGGATAGAAGAACATGACAGGCAATAATCGAAACCGGAAAAGGATAATAGTTCGATGAAAGTAGCTCGGCATTAGGGATTAAAGAAAAATAATTGCTCATACTAAAAATTAGATGTATAAACCTATATCAAATTCGTGTATACCAATGGATGATTCACGATTTATCTCTCTTTATTGTGCTAACATCGGTGACGCAAGCAAGAGAACACGAAAACGAGATGTAGTTGTGTCCCTATAGTGGCTGCGACGACGTGTGTGGTAGTAGTGACAATGTGGGGGCAAAGGTGAGTACACACTTTATTATGAAGATAAGAGGGAGAAGCATGTGGATTTATCATGCGAATGTCCAATGACTTGAAATTTAAGTAATTTTTTATTTTTTCTATGGTGAAAACCTCTTTAAGATTCTCAAGACCAAGTTAGCTTAGAGGATCGCTAGGAAAGGCGATCAACATACTGAGGTATAACTAGGGAGTAATGTTACGAGGAAATGAGACATGAGTATAATGTTACTCCCTCTGTTCCAATTTAATTGACTTGCTATTCCCCACATGTGGATGTATCTATACATGTAATATGTCTAGATACATCCACATTTAGTGAATAGCAAGTCAATTAAATTGGAACGGAGGGAGTACAAGGTAATGCGGTAGTGTGTTTGGCTTGGGGAGTTGGAGGTAAGAAACGGGAGTTGAGGTATAGATATTTCGATATGTTGATTAGGTGGGTGGAAAGAGAGTGAGGGAGGAGAGATGAAGATGATTCGTCCATCAGTTGAATCGTTGATATATACTCTCTCCGTTCCAATTTAATTGACTTACTATGCAGTACATGTGAATGTATCTAGTCATGTAACATGTCTTGATACATCCACATTTGGTGCATAGCAAGTCAATTAAATTGGAACGGATGGAGTATGTGCACTGCCCTCTTCCACATCGGGTTAGGCTTTTGGCTTCCGTATCAGAGCCAAAAAATATTGGGTTCAAGACCCAGCTAGTGTTTTAGTGAAAGAAATTGTGGCTCATTTTTAGTCCATATTTAGGCAAGCAACACGTGAGCGGGAGTGTGAAGAACAATAGCATCTCCCTTTACATTTTTTTAGAAAAGGTGATGGACCCGGCTAGTGTTTTATCCTCCGCATCAATTGATACACGCAGTCATAATATTATACTGATGGCAACTATGATAGTATATTCAGAATAGTTGACAAAATCTTTGGGAAAATATAATTTTCTTTAATTTTGAGAAATCTAAGTTAATGGTCGATATGGTTGGATAAAACATTTAGGAAGGATTCATACTGACACAATACAAGGACAAGTATACGTGAATTCTATCTTTTTCAGTTAGTTAATAGTTTTCTTCCCATCCAATCTTCTCCTTTTCTAGAATCCAATTTTTCTTTAAAGATAAAGAATTTAATTTGTTACCATTATATCTAATAACTAAAAATAGAATAGTTGATAATCCAGTGTAAATAAAAGAAGGAAAACATGATGGAGAGTAAATGGACCTTAATTGGCACGGAGACAGTCGGGTGTGGAGCACGCAGGATGGATGAACCGTTTGTCTTACTACACAAGCACAACAACAACAACAACAACAACAACAAAGCCTTTTTTTCCCAAACAAGTTGGGGTAGACTAGAGTTGAAACCCATAAGATCTCGAAACCAGGTCATGGTTCTGGCACATGGATAGCTAACTTCCACGCAGCCCTATCCATGGCTAGTTCTTTGGTGATATTCCAATCCTTCAGATCTCTCTTAACAGACTCCTCCCATGTCAAGTTTGGCCTACCACGACCCCTCTTAACATTCTCATCCCGCTTTATCCGTCCGGTATGCAATGGCGCTTCCGGAGGCCTACGTTCTATATGACCAAACCATCTTAGACGGTGTTGGACAACATTCTCTTCAATTGGTGCTACCCCAACTCTCTCACGTATATCATCATTCCTAACCCGGTCATTTCTTGTGTGGCCACATATCCATCTCAACATGCGTATCTCCGCTACACCTAACTGTTGGATATGTCGTCTCTTGGTCGGCCAACATTCTGCGCCATACAACATCGCAGGTCGAATCGCCGTCCTATAGAACTTGTCTTTTAGCTTTTGTGGCACTTTCCTATCACAGAGGACGCCAGAAGCTTGGCGCCACTTCATCCAACCAGATTTGATTTGATGACTCACATCTTCATCGATATCACCATCCTTCTGGAGCATAGACCCCAAATATCGGAAGGTGTCTTTCTCAGGTACCACCTGTCCATCAAGCCTAACCTCTTCCTCCTCGGGCCTAGTAGTACTGAAACTGCACCTCATGTACTCAGTTTTAGTTCTACTAAGCCTAAAACCTTTCGATTCTAGAGTCCGCCTCCACAGCTCTAACTTTCTATTAACCCCCGCCCGACTATCGTCAATTAGCACCACATCATCCGCAAAGAGCATACACCATGGGATATCTCCTTGTATATCCCCTGTGACCTCATCCATCACCAAAGTAAAGAGATAAGGGCTCAAAGCTGACCCCTGGTGCAGTCCTATTTTAATTGGAAAGTCATCGGTGTCGCCATCACTTGTTCGAACACTTGTCACAACATTATCATACATATCCTTAATGAGGGTAATGTACTTTGTTGGGACTTTGTGTTTCTCCAAGGCCCACCACATGACATTCCGTGGTATCTTATCATACGCCTTCTCCAAGTCAATGAACACCATATGAAGATCCTTCTTCTTCTCCCTGTATCTCTCCATAAGTTGCCGTACCAATAAGATGGCTTCCATGGTAGACCTCCGTGCCAATTAAGGTCGATTTACTACACAAGCACGAAAGCGTAATATCGAAAGCCTCGACCGAACTCCCCACCGCTCTCCTCCTTGAGAGTCGCCTCAAGAGTTCCGTCGCCGCCCCTTTCCTCCCTTCTCACCGGAGGCACTGCCGGCCGGCAAGGAGATGGAATAGGTGGTCTGGCCTTCTCTATATATAGTAGTTTAGGTTCTTGCTTGTGTTTGCCGCTATGGCATCTTGGCTTTATGTTGTCTATCTCCTCTTCTAGTCGCCTTCCGCGGTCGCCGGTGAGCAGCGACTGTGGTTCAGAGAAGTTCTTCTTTTCTTGTTTTCCGTGGTGGAGGAAGGAGGAGGAGGATGGATCTGGAGGGCGACTTTCTAATAAGCTCGTGTTTTGGCCGAATCGGATGCGGATCTTGCGGTTTCCTCGATCCTCTTCTTGCTGCCGTGGTGGGAGGAGAAGGGAGTTGATGGATCCGCAAGTTCTGGCTTTTGTGGTTGGCTGGACTCTAGCGACTCTCGGCGGCGCTGGATCCAGGCCTCTCCTCTTCTGCAGCTCTGGTCCATGGTGGACCCTTTGCAAGGATGGAGACGGCCGAGGCCGTTTCATCAATCTCGCTGAGCTCTCTGACTACTCTGCGGGATGCGGGGCGATGCGTCTTCTTACTCTGGCCGGCCGTGGAGGCGAGGGGAGAAGGAGGAGCTGCTCGTCTTCCTCAACCTCGGTGGAGTGGTCGCTGCTGCATTTTCGAGCACCACACGCGACAGCCTTGATTGCTGCCGTGATCTTCGGCCAAGATGGTGGCCTATCTGCAACCTCCGAACTGGAGGCCTGCTGGATTCGGCGCCGGAGCTCGGCGTTGCGGTGCAGCAAAGTGGTTCGTCCCCGGCTGCGGCGTGATAGCCGGCGTCTGCAATCCTCCGCCGGAAGGGAGAGACCGAGTGGCTCAATGGGCTCCGATCTCGGTGCTCTACGCACCTGGAGGTCGCCGGCGGCGTGTGGCGGAGCTACTCTAGGGCTTGATTGCATTTTATTTTTTAGTCCTAGGGTGTTTTCTATAAATGCACTGGCCTTATCTTCAAATTTTAGGTTTCTCAGGGCAAGAGTTGTAAAGGGTCCTAGTGCAAAATTGTACCTGCCACGTGGATTAATATGAATGCAGCATCGGGGTCCTCTTGGCTCCACCCCTTGTTCAAAAAAAAAAAAACGTAATATCAAAGCAATAGGAAAGAAGGTAGAAAGCGTACGCGGGAGGTGCAGAGAGACAGACGCGTAAATAAAGAAATGAAACGTGCGTAGCCACCGACCAAAAGAGGTCGTTGAGCTCGCCCCAAACCCACTCCACCACGGAAAGAAGAAGGCGTCTTCTTCCAACGAGAGAAGATACACCTAGCTAGGCACGGTTGCACGAACCTTGGTCTATTAATTCGATCAAAAACGCCCAGCGGACCATTTCCCTTGTCCACCGTTTTACTTTTTCGTTCCTACTTTCTCCGTTCCGAATTCGTTGACGAAGATTTATCTACTTTCTCCGTGTCCAGGAATTTGATACAGTCTACGACACGACATGCAGCCATGGCTTCTGGTTTTCGTGCGTCACGGCGCCTAGGCCTTTCATCACCTAAGTACTTCGCCATTCCAGGTTGGCGAAACTAATTACCCAACTCGGATCTCAGAAATTAACATTTCGTGCATGACACTCCTGCATCTATCGCCTCTTCGATCTGGTCCAGCCGTCCTGCCTCTCTCCTGTTCATGATTGAGGCACGCGATAAAGGTGCTTAATTAGTCGCCGTCTTTACGAAGGTAGCTGCTGATATTTATCTGCCTGCCACACAGAATTGATTGCCAACAGTCAACCTGAATGTCTGATAGTATGTTTTCTCCAAAAGAGATGGGTGCGCATTTATCTCCAAAATGAAAAGATTCGGCTTAATTCATCATATATACTCTTTACGTACTTATTTACTTCGCGTTCTGCGTTTTTGCAAAGTCAAAATTTTAAAAGTTTGTCCAAGTATGTATGAAAAAATATCAACATCTATTATATCAGACGATTCTAATAATATTAGATTGATATTGTATGCGTTGGTATATTTTCGTATATATTTGGTCAAAAGTACAAAGTTTGATTTTGATGTAATCAGAGGAACTATAGCTTTCAGTAAATATAGGCCAAATTAACCGCTCTACTCGTAGCTAATTCTGAATCTTACAAATATTGGTGCCCACAAGTCGGATAATAATATACGACGGCTCTACTGAAAAACCTCACTATTACACCACCTTTGAAGCTTCGATACAAGCCTAATCACTTAGCAGCAGTGCCGACCGTGGAAGCGCACGGGTTGATGACCGATAAGTAAAATGACATAAACAACAACTTGAGTTTAGTTGTAAATCAAATTTAGTACGCATTGATTGAGCCACACAATAAAGGTGCTTAATTAATTAGTCGTCGTCTTTACGAAGGTACTCCTAGCTGCTGATATTTTTCTGCCCGTCACACATAATTGATTGCCTGTGCGTGTTTCTCTGAATGTGTGATCCTATATTTTCGCCAGAAAAAGAACCTTTCCTGCTTGACAAGTCAGCATACTACCACTAGTAGAGAACCCACTTCTAATATCGGCTGTAGATGGCCTTTAGTACCGGCCGCACAACCGGTACTAAAGGGTCGGCACTAAAGGGGTAACCCTTTAGTACCGGCACCTAAATAAAACCGGTACTAAAGGGTCTCCACGTGGGCGCACAGGCGAGCTCGACCCTGAGGACCTTTAGTACCGGTTTGTAAGGTTCCTGCTTTTTTTGCTTATTTTTTCAGGGGGGTTTTGGTTTTTTTTCTTTTCGATTATTTTTCGGGGTTTAGGGTTTCTGTTTTTTTCCTTTTCGCTCATTTTTCAGGGTTTCGGAGGAGATCGCGTATAAAGTACTCACTACACATATAAAGTAGTCATTATACACATACAAAGTACTCTCGTCACATATAAATTTAAGTACTCCTAATTAATTACAATGGAGCCGGTTCCCTTGTAGCATCGACTGCCGGCGGTTCCCTTGTAGCATCGACTGCAGGGGGTGGAGGTGGTCTTTCGTCAAAGTAGAATTCACCGAGTTCATCTATGACATGTGTAAGTAAGAATCCCGCCAATTCCTCCGCAATAGCTTTTACGCGGTTGCGTGGTAGGAGCTGGTTCCGCTTGTTTGACATCTTTAAAAGAAGGAAATAAAATCAGCTATGATCGAAACTAAACACAATTGATGCATGGTGGCAAAATAAAAGTTGTGTATGATGTTCACGTACCTCTCGATTTCTTACACTCTTGACTCTCTCATTGACCTTCGTGTGAATGTACTCGCAAACGTAGTATCCACATAGTTCTGTCCCCTGTGGTTGTCGCAGACACCACTATATATACAAGAATATAATTTAATCAAATAATAATCAAGAGAATGATAATGGTATTAGAAAGATACACGTAGTAGTACTTACGTTGTTAGACTTGAACTCCAGCTTTTCTGGCCATACACCGCGTTCTTCCGCTTTGAACTTTCTGTAAACCCTGTCCGGAAAAGAAAATGAATTGAGTAGTTATTACTTATACTTTTGATATCCGGAAATGAACGAAAGAGGCTGATATAGTGCGATTGAAATTACCTCTTGAGCATTAGACGCACGCTTTTGTATTCATTTTGATCTTTCCTTAGTGAGTCCCAGACTTCAACTTCTCCTTCCTCGAGTCTAATGATTAGCAGAATGTAGTGGAACCTGCGCACGTTTATATACGCAGGTATTCAGAACTTATCGATTACACTTTATATCGGGGAAGCAAAATAGAATGTGTAGAAGACGGTAAAACTCACCCGAAGTTGTAAGGAAATAGTATTTCCTTTTTGGTACTTTGTCGCTTAAAGAACGTTAGCAAAACGTCCTCTGTGTTCACGGGATTTTCATCCACGGTCTTGACATGAACTTTATCCGGGTCAATGAAACCAATGTCCCAGATTCCTCGAGTCTGCATTCACGTATCTTCATTCTGCATAATTAGCGTACAAAAGAATTTTGTGACGATAATTACAAGCAATGAACGAGAGCTTATAACTATAAATAATTAAATTACACGAATAAATTACTTACAGACAATAGCAGCTGATGAGAGATTTGTCGAGAGCACGTTGATTGTACATCTGAAAAAGTTCTCGGAACTCAACATGCACACAATATTCTCGGAAGTAGTGTTGTTCCTTAACCGCCGCCATGAGATAGAATTTCCCTTCTTTTGCGGCGGTCATGTACCAGCGATTCAAATTCCATAACTGTGTTGTTAGCTGGCTCGGATTTTCCACCATAGGCAGCCCGAGTTCAAAATCAAATCGTGGGGCAATCTCCGCCATGGGGTAACCTGAGTCGCCAACGACAACTTCTCCATGCTCGATTTCCCGAGTTTCAGAAGGTACAATGAGCGGGGCGAGCGATTGTGCTTCTTGTTCTCCGAGCTGGGCAACTCCTTTCCCGCACAATTTCTCTTGCTCATTCTGCGAGGAAAGTACCTTGTCAATACCTCGCTCGTAGTCTGAAATGGGCGGAGGTGGAGGGTCATATAGGTTGTCAACGGTGTGATCTTTTACCTCATTTGGTATAGTCTTCAGAAGTTCCTTTATGGGGTCAAGTCTTGCCTCCACTCTTTCCTTCTTTTTCTGCTCAAAAAAGGCTCTCGACCCTTCACGTAGGCTCTCAGCTATTTCCTGCTGAGTCATCTCAGAAGTTAACTTCTCAGGAGCCTTGACTTCCTTGGGGTTCTCAGGAGCCCGCACACTTTTTCCACGTTTCTTGACAGGGTGGACGACGGGAACAGCTTCCGCTTTGTCAAGTTACTAGTGGGCGCATCAGTCGGTTGACGGGACAGCGCGGGAGATGGACTCGCGGCGGGATCCCAAACTTCGTGGGGGGAGGCGGGTGGACTTTGATGTGGTGAATGTCTAACGGGAGGAGTCGGTGGCCTTGGCTCCGAGTCTGGAAACTTGATGTATTTCTTCTTCCATAGAACGATACCAAGCTCAACTTCTCCCAATGTCTTCTCGCCTTCAGCTCCAGGAATTTCAAGACGTATTGCGTTGAATCCCGGCATAACTTTCGTGACCCCGACACGAGCAAATCCAGGCGGAATCACACCAAAATGGAAGGTTTCTCCAGGTTGATGTCGTAAAGCATAGCCAGTCGCCACCGGATAAGTAATGTTCATCATCGGCGCATGTAACTCACAATTTGTCTTCTCCGTGATATCATCCACGGGGTAGTGAGCCGCCGATGGTTCAGCAACTGGTTCATCAACTGCAGGATCTTGTAGCTGCGTGGAACCCACGCTGCTTTTCCGCTGAGATGGGCAGGCATCGCCTGCAGGATCTTCTACTCGCAGTTGAGATTCCCTGGTCTGGGTCATTGAGGCCAGTTGCTTCTGCACATCCTGCACCGTGCGTTCTAATGCAGTAACCCTCTCCGCCTCCCTCTTCTTACTTCTGCAATGTTTTCTATAAGTTGCAACGTCTTCCGGAAACCCTTCAAGAAAACCAACCCCGCCTCCTCTGGCTCGACATCGCCCCCAGTGTTCTTTATTCCCGAGGGCTTGTGAAAGCTCGTCGTCCTCTCTATCGGGAACATATTTTCCCTCCTTGACTAGTACTATGACTTTTTTATTTTTCTGATGACTCTTCTAATTTTTCTCCGCCATTTTCCCTTTGCAACAATCAGCCCTGTTTCTGGGTGCAACACTGCCCCATGCGCGAACAACCAGAACTTGGACCTGTCGGGCCAGTCATCTGTCTGTGGAGGATCCCTTTTAGTCGCAGCTCGTCTTCATAGGCTTGCCACTTAGGCAAGGCAGTCTTGTAGCCACCTGAGCCCAAATGATGGAAATATTTCTTCTTCGAGGCATTCAACTTATTTTGTGTCGATCGGGCCACAGCGACGCCCGAATTCTTATACGCCGCAAATTCAGCCCATTCATCTTTTAGCTTCTCTAGATGTCCTTTGAAAACTATATCTTTGTTCCCATATTTTCTCCACAATGTGTTCTTCCAGTTGTTGAATTGCTGGGCCATCTTGCTAAGAGTCCACTCCTTGACTTTATCCTTCATCTTCTGTGGGAGATCTGCCGGTAGGTTGAATTTAGACATCATCGAGTCCCAAAGGGTCTCTTTAATTCTTTGCTCGAGATATTTTGCGCCTATGTTGGCTTTCTTCGGCTCATTCCATTCTGTCACAGTGATCGGGACCATGTCCCTTACAAAAACTCCGCACTGCCGTACATATTTATTGTAGATTCCATCGGGTTTCTCTGGTTTGCCTTTGAAGGTAACTTCGTCGATCGACAACGTTGCACCTTCCGGGAGCTTTAACCCTTGGGCCGGGCCTCGTACGGGGATTGACGACTTAGATCCAGAGGGCTGAAAGAAAAATGTTTCGTTAATAAGTGCGCATATAAATCAATTAATGCATCTAGCTATAGTGATCAACAAGACTTAATATATACCTTCTTCTTAGCTAGTGATCCAGACGACTTAGATCCAGACGGTTCTTCTTCGTCGTCGTCGTCATCTCTGAATTTTTCTAACTCAAGTCCCTCACCGGAGTCATTCAAACATTTCGCGCTGAATTCTTCGGCGTCTTCTCCGTCTTCTCCGTCGGACGAATCTTCTCCATCGGAATATTCTCCATCGGAATTGGGTCCGGCAGCGTTGTTATATATTATTTGTTGGAGACGGTCTTCTTCCTCCAAATCTCGGACGAAGGTGGGGGCATCGTCCGCCATAGCTCTGTCACTGCAAATTTTGAAACTTAGCAATATTTCTAACTTAACAATATTAACCAAATAACAATATTAATAATCTAAACAATATTAACCTAATAACAATATTAACTTAAAAAAACAGTACTAAAAAAGAACAACTACTAGACATAAAAAAGACTTAGCTAAACTAAACTTAGCTAAACTAAACTTAGCTAAACTTAGCTACACTAATATTAACCTAAACAATTAATATTAACTAAAAAAAAGTACTCAAACTTTACAATATTTCTAACTTGACAATATTTCTAACTTGACAATTTTATTTTTACTAATGTTATTTTCAAACTATCTAAATGACTTAGCAATATTTCAAATTTACAATATTCCAAATTTTACAATATTTCAAATTTACAAACTTAGCTAAAATTTTCAAACTTTGCTACTAAAATTTCAAACTTAGTAAAATTCACATATTTACTAGAATAAAAAATGACAATACACATATTTACTTATTTACTAGAATAAATTTTCACATATTTACTAGAATTCAAACTTTGATAAATTTCTAACTAAATATTTACTCAACCTAAATATAAAATTTACTCAACCTAAACATAAAATTTACTCACATAAAATTCTAACTTTGATAAATTTCTAACTATCTAAATGACTTACCAAAATTCAAACATAAATTAATCTAAATAACAGTACTAAAAACAAAAAATCGAACACTACTAATTAATCTAAAGAACAGTACTGAAAAAAAAAGAAAAAAACTAACCTTAATTGGAGGCCGGAGCAGGGCTACGCGGCGGCCGGAGCAGGGTGGAGGCCGCGCCGAAGCACGGGCGATGGCGCGCGTCGGCCGGAGCAGAGGAGGGAGGCGGAGAAGGGGCGGAGGCCGGAGCAGAAAGAAGGGAGCAGGGCCGGGCGGCGATGGCGCGTGGGCCGGAGCAGAGGAGGGAGGCGGAGCAGAGGCGGCACGTCGTGGAGCGGAGCAGGGGCGGCGGAGGTCGACGCGGCGAGGGAGGAGCAGAGGCCGGAGCAGAGCTTCGCCGGAGCAGGGTCGCGTCGAGGAGGAGGCGTCGGCGGCGTCGAGGAGCAGGAAGAACTTGGCGATTTGGGGAGCGAGGCGTCGATCCCCTGCCACTTAACTGCCCAACACCCCTTTAACACCGGTTGTACTCTACAACCGGTACTAAAGGGACCCTTTAGTACCGGTTGTATAGTACAACCGGTGCTAAAGGTGCCTTTTGGGCCGCCTTGAAAAATCCCGCGCGAAGCCCAGCCCTTTCGTACCGGTTGTAATTTACAACCGGTACTAAAGGGCTTTTTGAATTTTTTTTCTCTAGTTTTTTTTCTTTCTTTTCTTTTCTGTTTTTTATATCTATTTGGTTTCTATTTTGTTTTTTCTCTACTTTCTTTTTCTGTAATATATATCTAATTTAATGGTGATGTGTGGTCTCGTAGATGTCGCCGTAGTAGTCACCCGACGCGGACGCCGAGATCTGAAGACGGAGGAAGCCATATCGGCGGGGGCGACGCCCCGATTCAATCCTCCACAGGCGAGCAAACCCAACCGCGACGAAGAGAGAAACAGAGGACAAAATCTCCAAAATCCCGACTGTTTATTGGTATTAGTTAAGAGTGTGTTCGTAAGTTGTGTGAACCAAGATACAACTCCGATGTGCGGTCAACCGTCTTATGCAGAGACGATTTAACATACAACTAGAGATCTACGTTACAACTTCACTAGTTCTAAATACTGGATAGAACAAATTAAGGTATAACTTGAAATTACAATACAACACAAGTAAAACAAAGACTCTACCTATCTCCCATCGATGCAGCCTGCACCATCCGCCGTGTTGCTATCCTTGCCCTTTGATGAAGATTCTGCCTTCTTGCCTTTGCCCTTGGACGAAGCTTCAGCCTTCTTGCTCAGTGCTTCAACCCTCCTTTCCTTTGACGACGGCATGAAATCGTCGTCATCATCGCTGTCAACTACCCAGAGACAGGAACGACCGTACGAATCACGGTCAGCTTCAGTTCGGTAGAATGGACTATTCGTAACTTTCCTGTCAAACTTCTCTGCAAGCGTGAGCATTTCTGCACGAATTTGGAGCGGGGTCCTATGCGGAAACCCATCGCGGCATAGCTTCGCCCCGAGCAAAGCGAGATGACTCTCAGTGTGCAAAATTTCTTCAATTGGAAGTACCCTTCCATCTACCTTCAAATTGCTCGAAAGCCTGGCGAGATGCTCGGATGCGGAAATGTGAAACCCGGACACACACTTCTCGCAAGGACCAATACACACTATGCTTGCGCTCAAGTGAGTACCATGCCTACCTTCGACTGGGTTTTATAGAACTACTGGTGGCGGCATTTGGGGGGAACGATAGCGGGAAATATTTGGGCGGGAAACGGTGGCGGCATTCGTGTGTTTCCTTCCAGCGCTTGGGAGCCGTTGGATCAAGCGGTGTGTTTTTTTCGAGCGCTTGTGAGCCCTTGGATCAGGAAGAAGCACACGGATCGTGTGTTTCCTTCCAGCGCTTGGGAGCCGTTGGATCAGCGGTGTGTTTTCTTCCAGCGCTTGTGAGCCCTTGGATCAGGAAGAAGCACACGGATCGTGTGTTTCCTTCCAGCGCACACGTACCCTATATATAGCCCACCTCCCGGAATTCCAGCGTCACTCACTCACTCACTCACACAAAACATTCCAGCGTCACTCGGAGAGGCATCTTTGGGCAACCAGCGGCAAGACGTCTCTGATCACCTGCAACCGTTCCAAACGGTTGCAGATCATCAGAGATGTCTTGCCGGACGGTTGTAGATCATCAGAGACGTCTTACCGCTGCTTGGATCGAAGTGGCGCTCAAACACAAAACATTCGGGTTCCCTAGCTACGTCCTGCAACCGTTTGGTCCGATCCAAGCAGCGGCAAGACGCTCTGATGATTAGCAACATCCCAACATTTGTTGCAAATCATCAGAGACGTCTTGCCGCTCTCTGGATCGAAGCCGATTTGCCGTCTCACGACCACGCGATTGTGTTGGTAAAACTGCAGCTGATTGACATAGTGTTTAGATCTCTCTTCTGAGTTTTCAGGACATAGTTACATAAAAGGTTTAATACATTATTACACATCAGCAACAACATCCCTATCTAGTGTTCACTTTTTCTTCTTGTGTGTCCCTTTCTTCTGATTGCGTCGTAGCCATGGACAATCTTCATCATTTAACACGGTGCTTGGGTCAGTTTTCACTTTGAAGGGCGGAATTTCAGCAAACTTATTGTAATCTTCTGACATGTCTGTCTTGTCCTCCACTCCCACGATGTTTCTTTTTCCTGAAAGAACTATGTGGCGCTTTGGCTCATTGTATGATGTACCGGCTTGCTTATCTTTTCTTTTTTTCGGTCTGGAAGACATGTCCTTCACATAGAAAACCTGAGCCACATCATTGGCTAGGACGAATGGCTCGGTTTTGTACGCAAGATTTTTGAGATCCACTGTAGTCATTCCGTACCGCTTGTCTATCTCTACCCCGCATGACAGGTTAACCCATTTGCACTGAAACAAAGGGATCTTAAAATAAGGTCCATAGTCAAGTTCCCATATCTGCTGTATGCAACCATAATATGTGTCCTTTGTTCCATCATCGTTTGTTGCATCAAAGCGGACACCACTGTTTTGGTTAGTGCTCTTTTTGTCTTGGGTTTCCGTGTAAAATGTATTCCCATTTATCTCGTACCCTTGGAAAGTCAATATAGTCGAAGATGGTGTCTTGGCCAACAAGTATAGCTCTTGTCCAACAGTGTTGTCATTAATGAGATGTGTACGCAACCAACTGCCGAAAGTATCCACGTGTTTTTCTTTAATCCAGAAGTCAGTCTTCTCCGGGTATTCTGAGCGTAAAATATCCATGTGTTCCACGATATACGGAGCCACCAATCTGGAATTTTGTAGAACTGTGTAGTGTGCTTGAGTGAAAGAATGCCCGTCCATACTTCTTGTTGCTTTCTTTCCTAGCGTGCCTTTTCCACGCAGTCTCCCCTCATGGCGTGATTGAGGAACACCGATGGGCTTAAGATCTGGAAGAAAGTCAACACAGAACTCAATGACCTCCTCTGTTCCATAGCCCTTGGACATGCTTCCTTCTGGCCTAGCACGGTTATGAACGTATTTCTTTAAGACTCCCATGAACCTCTCAAAGGGGAACATGTTGTGTAGAAATACAGGACCGAGAATGGAAATCTCTTCGACTAGGTGAACTATGAGGTGCGTCATAATATTGAAGAAGGCCGGTGGAAACACCAACTCAAAGCTGACAAGACATTGGACCACACCCGTCTGTAAACTTGGTAGAGTTGCTGGATCAATTACCTTCTGAGAAATTGCATTCAGGAATGCACATAGCTTGACAATGGGTACTCGAACGTTTTCCGGTAGAAGCCCCCTCAATGCAACAGGAAGTAATTGTGTCATAATCACGTGGCAGTCATGAGACTTCAGGTTTTGGAACTTTTTCTCTGCCATGTTTATTATTCCCTTTATATTCGACGAGTAGCCAGACGGGACCTTGATACTGCTCAGGACTTGAAAAAAGATCTCCTTCTCTTCTTTGGTAAGAGCGTAGCTGGAAGTACCTTGATACTTCTCTGAATTCAGGTTGTCTCTTCCGTGGTGCGTACTTTGCTGGTCCTGCCGTGCATCCGCTGTATCTTTCGTCTTCCCATACACGCCTAAGAAGTTTAGCAGGTTCACGCAAAGATTTTTCGTCACGTGCATCACGTCGATTGCAGAGCGAACCTCTAGGATTTCCCAATAGGGTAAATCCCAAAATATAGATTTCTTTTTCCACAAGGGTACGCGCTTGTTTGCGTCTTTCGGAACATTTAGACTGCCAGGACCCTTTCCAAATATTACTTCCAAATCCTTGACCATGCCATATACAACATCACCATCACGGCGTGTAGGCTTCGTCCGGATATCTGCCAAACCTTTGAAGTGCTTGCCTCCGTTTCTTACGTGATGCCCGGTTGGAAGAAACTGACGATGCCCCATGTACACAATCTTGTTACCTATATATGCACTGTCAGTCTTATCTAAACAGTGCGTGCATGCATTGTATCCCTTGTTCGACTGTCCTGAAATGTTACTAAGAGCAGGCCAATCATTGATGGTTACAAACAGCAACGCTCGTAGGGGAAATTCCTCTTGTTTGTACTCATCCCACACACGTACACCTTCGTCAGACCACAACTGTAAAAGTTCGTCAACTAATGGCCTCAGATACACATCAATGTCGTTGCCGGGTTGTTTCGGTCCTTGGATAAGCACTGGCATCATAATATACTTTTGCTTCATGCACAACCAAGGGGGAAGGTTATAGATACATAGAGTCACGGGCCAGGTGCTATGACTGCTGCTCTGCTCCCCAAACGGATTCAAGCCATCTGTACTTAGACCAAACCTTAAGTTCCTTGCGTCAGCTGCAAAATCCCCAAACGCACTGTCGATTTTTCTCCACTGAGACCCATCAGCGGGGTGTCTGAGCATCTCGTCTTCCTTACGGTCTTCTTTGTGCCATCGCAACAACTTGGCATGCTCTTTGTTTCGGAACAAACGTTTCAACCGTGGTATTATAGGAGCATACCACATCACCTTCGCGGGAACCCTCTTCCTGGGGCTCGGCTCGCCCTCAATATCACCTGGGTCATCTCGCGCGATCTTATACCGCAATGCACCGCATATCGGGCATGCATTCAAATTCTCGTACTTCTCACCGCGGTAGAGGATGCAGTCATTGATGCATGCATGTATCTTCTGCACCTCTAATCCTAGAGGGCAGACAATCTTCTTTGCTTCGTACGTGCTGTGGGGCATTTCATTATTCCTCGGAAGATTCTTCTTAAATATTCCATTCTTTGCCTTCCACTGCAGCAATTCCAGGGTGGTACCTAGCTTTTTCTGGTCATCTTCACAATTTGGGTACAACGGTTTTTTGTGATCCTCTAACATGCGCTCCAGCTTCGACCACTCGTTTTCAGTTACGCAGTTCATCTGTTCATCACGAATGACCTGACGAAGATCATCATCGTCGGACTGATCAACAATGACCTCATGCTCTTCCCCCATTGTAGTATCACCGTGTTCATCAGAGAACACGGGATAGTTGTCATCATCCTCTTCTTCAGGGTTTTCCATTATAACCCCTCTTTCTCCGTGCTTGGTCCAACAAAAATAATTGGGCATGAAGCCTTGTCGCAACAAGTGGGAGTGTATGGTTCTTACGCTCGGGTAATTCCTGTTATTCCGACATTCATCACATGGACAAATCATAAAACCATTCTTCAGCTTGTTTAACTTAACCACATCGAGAAAACGATGCATGCCATCAATGAACTCGGGACAGCGTCGATCACCGTACATCCATTCTCGGCTCATCTGCATTACATAAATATATCAAAAACCATTACACCAGCTAAATAATGAATAGAGATACGTGACCAAATTAATTTATACAAGTTCATCACATTAAAATCAAAGTAGAGTAGTGCCCAAATGTAATACATAGTTCTCACGAAACATACATCAATCGAAACTAACATACAACTATCTAAAGAATTTAAATCCAACAACAAATGCGATCAGAATCGCAACCAAGGTAACTATTGAACCAACAGCATAATGATACCAAGCCTCTTGACTAATGGCATATTTTCTAATCTTTTTAAGCTTGGCGCGCATTGCATCCATCTTCCTCTCGTGAGCAGTGACGACGTCGGCAAGCTCGACCCCGTGAGCATCAACGATGTCGGCAATCTTCAAGTCCAATTCCATCTTCTCTTCTAGGCATTGGAGACGAAGATCTTCACTTATCTTCAATTTTGCTCTCAAATCGTCGTTTTCTTTTTTAAAATACTCGACAATAGGGTCGGCCGGAATTTCCGGTTCAACTACCTCCTAAATAAAAATATATCTACGTCAAGTTGGTCGGCATGATTGTTATAAACACGAAACAAAATAAATAGTTAAAAAGATATACCACATCCGAATCATAGACCGGACGAGGGCCGAAGGGGACGGATATCAAAACCATGACACTATACATATATAAAAAAAACATAAGAAAATTATACAAGAAATAATTATGCATTTAAATCATATAACTAACAATTTTTAAAATAAAAGATAAAAAAGAGGCTCACCGAGGTGGTGTCGGCGACGGAGCGGCGCGGGCGATCGACGGCGGTGAGGATCAGGGGACGGGACGACACTATATAAAACCATAAATTATATTTCAATTTGAGCTCAAAATGCATATAAAACAAATGAAATCCCTAACTTAGTCATTTCATCAAACACCTTGCAAGCACAACCAAAATCAAACTTGCTAAACTTGCACGAAAATGAGCTAAACTTGAAAAGCCGGAAGAGAAGATGAAGAAGTTGCTAACCCTTGTATAGGGTGCCACCAATCTTGACAAATGTTGGAGAAAAAATGGGTGAACTAGAGCTTGGGAGAGCTTGGGAGAGAGGAAAAATGGGGTTGGGGTCGAGTTGCTCCAAAATGGAGCTGGCTCGGGGTGGAAGATATAGGCAGGACCTTTAGTACCGGTTTTATTTACCAACCGGTACTAAAGGGCCTGCCGTGGGGCCACTGACCGCGGCCTGCGGGCCTGCACCCTTTAGTGTCCTTTAGTACCGGTTGTTAATACCAACCGGTACTAAAGGTCCTCGCCGCGGGGCCCTTGCTGGCGCCCAAGCACAACCGGTGCTAATGCCCCCTTTAGTACCGGTTTTTGTTGCAACCGGTACTAAAGGGGCGCACCAATGCCTCTGTTTCTACTAGTGTACTCTCTCTGTTCCAAATTAGATGACTTTCATTTGTGTACATGCGGATGTATCTAGACATGTTACAAGTATAGATATATTCGCATGTGGACAAATGAAATTCATCTAATTTAGAACGGAGGGAGTAGATGGATATGCATTTATCTCCAACATGAAAAGCTTCTTATATACTCCTTACGTTCTTATTTACTTTGCCTTCTGCATTTTTGCAAAGTCAAAAATTTAAATGTTTGTCCAAGTATGTATGAAAAACTATCAAAATCTATTATATCAAATATTGAAAATATATTTTATGATGATTCTAGTAATATTAAATTTATATTTGTATGTGTCGATATGTTTTTGTATATTTGATCAAAATTTACAGAGTTTGATTTTGACTAAACCCACAATGCAATATAATGTAAACGGAGGAACTATAGCTTCAAGTAAACATAGGCCAAATTAACCGCTCTACTCGTAGCCAATTCCGAATCTTACAGATGTTGGCTCCCACAAGTCGGATAATAATTATGGGGCTCTACTGAGAAACCTCGGTATTAAACCACCTTTGAAGCTTCGATACAAGCCTATTCACTTAGCATCAGTGCAGGCCGTGCAAGCGCACGGATTGATGATGACCGATAAAGTAAAAGGACAAAAAAACAACTTGAGTTTAGTTGTAAATCAAATTTAGCACCCATTGACATGTGGCAGCTATTAGCATTCACTACTTCCAGGTAAACCCGTCATCCAACATGGAGCATAAGCAAAAGACACTTCTATCTCGGTACCCGGGTACGTCATCTTGCCCAAATATCGGACCTTCGAGCAATCAAAATGGTAGGCTACTGTTACATCGAACCAATGAAGCAAGACGATCTCTTGATAAGGATGAAATCCAAGACACTCAAAATCATAATCGCCATGGTCGGTGTCTTGAGGCAAATTTGAAGTGTCAACAATATTTCCATCGTTAGAGTCCCATTCAAAGTCATCTTTTGGTAATGCTTCTTCCTTCTTGTCTTCAACAAGCCGCTCCTTCTGACCACCCGGTTGTTGGACCCATGGTCCATCATCCTCAGTGTGTACACCTAGATAGTTTGCGTGTATGGACACAAGATCGATTTCATCTGTCAACACCCACTCCATATGACCACTAGATTCATCGAGGAACCAAATTTCACACGTGTGTTGTCCATGGATCAGTGCGCAATACACCCCTTTCTTCGATTTTCCTAGACGAGGAACTCCTTCTTCTCCGTGTGGTAACTTAATCATTTGATACTTGTCATCAGACAAGTTTATTCTGCAAAAATCAAATCACCCTTAAAACATGAATGAAGATATCGAAATTTGGTGTACTATGTACGGCGGATAATATGTGAGTGATATTACCTCAAAATAATACCATACTCAGAGCGAACGTAGAGCGCCCCTTGCCAGTAGGCAGAGTGGTATAAAAGATTGTAGGATTCGCAAGCTGCTTGGACATCGGCAACATTTCCAGACGCAGCACCTTCCCGGATAAGTGGCTTCTTCTTCCAGCACCCGGTCTCCGACGAAAAGGCGTGGATGATATACGTCGACGGTGGCCATTCCATTGGAGAGCCGGCTGATGATTCATCACCACCGTCTCCCGCCAGAAACACGGCCGGAATTTGAGGGATGAAAAATACTTGATAATGCGGTGACACCGTTGGATCATAAACCAGGTAACGGTTCTGGTCATGGCTGCACCCCACGCAGTCCGTCGCCGTGCATGGGCACGGCGGCGCCGGCAGGCGCGCTGACTGGCGTGTGGCGGGGTTGACCACGTGGTGGTAAAGCAAGAGTAGACCGTTGCAGTAGTCATACATCGGCCAGTACCAGCCCTCCTTCTCGGCCGGACGCTCATTGTCGTCGAGGTACTGGAGGCCGCTCGTGATCCGGCGCGCCGTGGAGCGGCAGGAGAAGAGCGTCGGGATCTAGCCGCAAGGATCTTCCAACTCGTAGATGACTCCGTCCAGCGAGATCGGGAGCTGGCTCGCGCGCAGGAGACGGTGGTCGTCTATGGTGGCGCGCCAGGATTTGCGGACGCAGCGGGACCTGGCGAGGCTCCGCGGCGGGAGGCGGCCGAGGATGTCACCCAGCGAGTCCGCGCTCAACCTGTCCATACGGCGGCGGTGCAAGAAGAAGAAGATGGTCGTGCGATTCGGGTGTTTGTTGTTTGGAAAAGGCGGCTTGATTGATCGGAACGCAAACTACACGTAGGGGTATAATACAGCCAGGCTCGGGCCACGAGCCCACGACTCAAACTAAGGTTCACCACTACATGACGAAACCGACTCAAACTAAGGTACTCCTCCGTTCCAAATACAAATATAAGGCGCTTTTAATTTTCCCTGATCAATATGTCACAATTGTAACTATGATTTTTTACTTCTCTAAAAAAACTATGATTTTTACTAATAAATTATATGCAAAATTAGTATAAATATATTGAAATGAAAGAATTGTGTAAGACGAATCTAACTAGATCATTTAAAAAGTTACAATCCATATAATTTAGAAAATATTATATACTCCCTCTGTTCTAAATTAGATGACTTCCATTTGTCCGAATGTGAATGTATCTATACTTGTAACATGTCTAAATACATTTACATGTGTGCAAATGGAAGTCATCTAATTTGAAACGGAGGGAGTATATGAAAATAATTGTGCAAGAAAAGAATTCAGAAAATAAATATTCACAAAATTAGTATAAATATATATGAAAATAACTATACCATTTACACAAATACAATCCATATAATTTAGAAAATAATAGATATATGAAAATAATTGTGCAAGAAAAGAATTTAGAAAAAAAATACCCACAAAAGTATAGTATAAATACATATGAAATGAAATATGATTGCATCGTCCTTTACATTTTTTTCTAAAGGGGATTGACCTTGGTCATAAAAATTACAAAGTTTGAAAACGTGATGTAGTATTTTCAGTACGAGGCAGAACGGGATGTAGTTGTGAACGGAGAGCACACTCAACACCACACGTACGCCACATGTGCGCAAGCTAGACCTAACCAGACTATACTAAGCTTCTGAGCCTCCGTGAGCCTAGACCTACTGGGAAACCCCTGCGGTGGTGGGCACACCACAATACCACTAACTGAATCACGGTGAAATCGGCCCAGAAGATGAAACTGGGGCAAACTGATTAAGGGCTCAGTCTTCTGCGTAAACGCAGCCCAAAGGCCCTCCACAAATTTGCTACAGCGCTGGACACTGTTCACGTGAACACTGCCGCGCTGGACACTGTTCACGTGAACAGTGCCGCGCTGGTGAGGCACTCGGAAATTCGCTCCCTCCTGGAGTCGAACCCGGACGGGTGGAGTGTACAACAGCACTGCCAACCATCGCGCCAGAGGCGCGTCCTCAGAGGGACAAGGTGCTAGTGGGGAAAAAAGGATGGAACTCACAGAGTAGTGTCGTGCGCTTGTCCTAGCATCGATCGCTAACGCCTATCCAGTTCGTTAATTGGTACGAAAAGAAATGAAACGTGCGTAGCCACCGACCAAAAGACCAGGCACGTGACAGCAAGTTAAAGCCTTCGCGTGGGTTGAGAAGTTCGCTCCAAACCCATTTTCCACGGAAAGAAAGATGACAAAGACGGGAGGGCTCTCTTTTCCTCTTTCTTTTTCTCTCTCTTCCTCCCGACCTTGAGAGTCGCCTCCTTGCCGCCGGCATCGCTCCCCTTCTCTTCCGCCGGCTCCACCGGTTGGAGTGGAGCGGGAGATGGTGGTCGTGCCTCTCTGTACAGTCTAGGCTTAGTCTGCTTCGCCTTAGGTGTAGTTTTAGGGTTTCCTGTCTGGTCCTTCGTGGCGATTGGCGAGTTGCCGTCGGGCTCTCCGCTGTCAGCGCTGCTGCCCAGCTCTGGCCGGTCGTCCTCGACCCTCTCCGGCGAACTCCCGAGGTGGGAGGGTGGCGGCGGAGCTGTAGAGGTCGAAAGCCCCCTCAATAAGGGCAGATCTTGCTCTCTTTGGATCCTGCGATGCAACGCTGCGGTGCTTCCTCCGGCCGGCAATGGAGACGAGAGGAGGGAGCGGTTTGGCGCTGAGCTTTGCAGATCTGGAGTTGGCGCTGTGAGGTTCGCGCTGGATTCAGGCCGAATCTGGTGTGGCCTGGGGCGGTTCTTCGTTGTTGTGGAGCTCCCGTGGATGGAGCCGAAGATGACGACGAAGCCGTCTGTCCCTCCGATCCGAATTACTGTTCGCGGCGGTATTTTTGTGAAAACCCCCCTGAGTTTTTTCACCTGAAGCCACACGTCCCAACTTCGCCTAGCTTCTCGTTGACCGTCTCGTACTCTGCTCTGCCCCGGACGGCGCCGCTGCTCCGCCCCTCCCGCGCCGTCTTTCTTTCCCCCAAGATCCCAAGGACGAGGGAGATCGCCGTCTGCTCTAGCCTGCTCTACCTTCCCTTTCCCCCAAGCATGGCCGTGGCAAGATCCTAACTTTGCCGATTCCGCCGGCGGGGTGTGGGAAGACCTGCTTGGGCTGGACTGGGATCTTGCCGGAGCGGACGGGGGATGCGGTGAACCTGTCGGCGAGGCCCTGGATGACGTCGCGGTGCGGGATGGCGTTGTTGAGGTAGCGCAACCGCTCCTCCATCTCCACCACCTCCGCGTGCGTGAACCGGAACGCCGGCCCCCCCGTGCCCGGCGGCCGCCCCATCCTTCGATTCGCCGAAGCTGCTGCGGCTGGGACAACTAGCACGCAGGCATCAACGTCCTCATATCCAAGGTAATGTACTCGAGCTGGGAGTACATACAGATTTATTCAGTTCTAGAGCTGTTGCAGCTGTTGCAGATACTGGTGTTGATCTTGTGTTAGCTTTAGCAGTAGTAATCCTGAAACCGTTAGCTCTTGCCTATTAATCGGTCTTTTTACCATCCAATTTAGCCAGCTTTTGATTGGTTCGTGCAAATACTCCCAGTCCTGATTGAGCAAGGACTGTGCTGAACGGTTGCTTAATAGCTGGCTCATGGTCCACTGAATGTATGATACGGAGTAGTGAAAACTTTCTTTCCAGCATTTATCTTGCTCAACTTCGCAATAGTTCTGTCCCACGTTTGCATGGATAGGCTGAATTTTCCTATACAAGTAGATGTGATCAAACTATTATGCCCTTTACTGCCGCTGACTAGTTTCACCACTGTAAGTGGCTAGAGCTAGCAAAACCAAATCTGAGAACTACCATTGAACCAGCTGTCAAGTTTTGCAAAACCTGATTTGGAAGTTATGCAGTGTTAGACAGTCATCTATATTTTGCATCAGCCATAAATCTGATGGATTTATTGCATCTCTGAGGAGTACTAGTGCAGGTTTATATTTTCTCATATTGGTTCTGCTCATATTTTCTCATATTGGAGTAGCACAATATACACAACCTCTTGAACACTTATAATTTACAACATAATATACTCCACTTATAATTTAGGATGTGGATGACTAGCTGTTTGTTTTGTGTTGTTTGCTTCAGTCCTCATGTGAACCAGCCCTTCTTCTTCTCCTCCTCTTCTCCTCTTGATCCTCTTCTTCTCCTCAGGCTTCTCTTCTTCTATTCTTGGTTGTTTTCCCTTCCTCTTCCCCTGCTGCTTCTCTTCTTCTATTGTTGGTTGTATTGTAGCTTCAAAGTCGCCTATTTGTGTTTTCCGGATGAGATCAAGTTTCTGCATATAGTAAACATAAAATTATGTCAGTAAGATGAGATCAAGTTGCTGCAAATAGTAAACATAATTACAAGCAATAAAACATTGACATACACTCTTGACTCGACGGCGTGGACGGACAATGCTTGATGGGTCCTCCAACCATGTGGCATATTCTTTTCCTGCGATCATTGAGTCATAATCCAGGATTACTTGGGACCTTCCTTTTCTCTTTGATGCTTTCTTTGCTTGTTTATCCTTCAGCTTCTCCTCCTCTTGCCAGCGCCCTCAACGTACCCCTTTGGTTGAAGGGAATTTGAGGCACCCTTTCATCGAGTTCAAGCTCCCTCCTCTTTCTTCCGCACCTGCCCTTCCGCTTATTTGAGAAATCAGGCACTTCATTTCTGCCCTCTTGATCTATGACCTTCTTCCATATCTTCTCCACTGATCTGAGACTTATTCCCAAAAGTTGAGCCACATTTTCCTTATCTGCCTTCACCACAGGTCTATCTTTTCCTAGAGCTTTGAGTGCAATATATGCTGCAAATTTAGAACTCTCCGGCACATCTTTATGGTGCCTCTGCACATCTGATCCCCTGTTTTTGCGAGTCTTGTGTTGCAGGCTTAAGTCTGTGCATGTACACTTCAGATAAACTGCATTTCAGAGTTGTACTCTGTATCCATATGTGTGTGTGACATGAAGGAGTACCTACAGCTTACATGAACCAAGTGTCGATGAAGATCCTTCTCTGGTTTCAATGAAGTTCTGTGCATATATAACTGAACTGAGACCTAACTGGGGAGTAGGGACCAAACAATTCTTGGACTAGCTGTATCTTTTGTTTTAGCTGTCAATGCTATACAAACACTGGTTCTGGTTCCTCCTTGGCTTCTTGTACTCCAAAATGAACCTGAATTTACACTAGACTGAATTTCATTTGTCTACATATTGGACCTGAATTTGTTTCCCTAGTTCTCCAGTTTGGTTGTCACGATAATGTTCAGGGGTATGTCTCTGTTTATTTCAATCAGGAGGGCACTACTCGATTACTGATCCAGCGACTCGATTACTGATCCTGTGGAGTAGTTGATTATACAAACTAGACTATGAACACTAAATTCAGTTTCATCATATTCAGGAAATGCAGCAGGACTGAATCACACGGACCTGATCCACCGGTTGCTGGACCGGACCTGCTCCGCCGCGGACGGCTGCAGCCCGCGCTCCGCCGCGGCTGCCAGCTGCTGGCTCGGCTCGTCGGTTAATTCGGCTGCCAGCGGCGGCGCCGGCTCTCTCTGGTGGCGCTGCGGCAAAGGCTGCGGAGGAGGACGAGGTAGCGGCGGCTGCTGAGGAGCTGATGCGGCCGAGCTCGATGCGCAGGAGGCTTGCGGCTCCTGCGCCACCTCCGCGGGAGGGCGGCCGGTGCTTGCGCAGTCCCCGCGGGCGGCAGAAGTCCGGCGAGCTGCGTCTGGGCTAGCTCTCTCCGGCGAGCTGCGGACGGCAGCGGTCTGGGGTCCGCGATGTCAGGGGGATTGGCCGGCGGCGGGAGCCCTCCGAGGTAGCCTCCCAACTGCGGGCGGAGCCGCCGCGGACTCGCTCTCTCCGGCGAGCTGAGGACGGCGGCGATCCGCCCGTCCGCCCGCGAGGAAGCTGTGATTTCGAACTGGGGACCTAGTTGTAAAGATTTTGATCTGGCAGGGGCGTTTTTGTAAAAAATAAAATACACACACTCCCGCCCATTAATTCGGGTCGGAGGGAGTACAAATATAAGGCGCTTTTAATTTTCCCTGATCAATATGTCACAATTGTAACTATGATTTTTTACTTCTCTAAAAAAACTATGATTTTTACTAATAAATTATATGCAAAATTAGTATAAATATATTGAAATGAAAGAATTGTGTAAGACGAATCTAACTAGATCATTTAAAAAGTTACAATCCATATAATTTAGAAAATATTATATACTCCCTCTGTTCTAAATTAGATGACTTCCATTTGTCCGAATGTGAATGTATCTATACTTGTAACATGTCTAAATACATTTACATGTGTGCAAATGGAAGTCATCTAATTTGAAACGGAGGGAGTATATGAAAATAATTGTGCAAGAAAAGAATTCAGAAAATAAATATTCACAAAATTAGTATAAATATATATGAAAATAACTATACCATTTACACAAATACAATCCATATAATTTAGAAAATAATAGATATATGAAAATAATTGTGCAAGAAAAGAATTTAGAAAAAAATACCCACAAAAGTATAGTATAAATACATATGAAATGAAATATGATTGCATCGTCCTTTACATTTTTTTCTAAAGGGGATTGACCTTGGTCATAAAAATTACAAAGTTTGAAAACGTGATGTAGTATTTTCAGTACGAGGCAGAACGGGATGTAGTTGTGAACGGAGAGCACACTCAACACCACACGTACGCCACATGTGCGCAAGCTAGACCTAACCAGACTATACTAAGCTTCTGAGCCTCCGTGAGCCTAGACCTACTGGGAAACCCCTGCGGTGGTGGGCACACCACAATACCACTAACTGAATCACGGTGGAATCGGCCCAGAAGATGAAACTGGGGCAAACTGATTAAGGGCTCAGTCTTCTGCGTAAACGCAGCCCAAAGGCCCTCCACAAATTTGCTACAGCGCTGGACACTGTTCACGTGAACACTGCCGCGCTGGACACTGTTCACGTGAACAGTGCCGCGCTGGTGAGGCACTCGGAAATTCGCTCCCTCCTGGAGTCGAACCCGGACGGGTGGAGTGTACAACAGCACTGCCAACCATCGCGCCAGAGGCGCGTCCTCAGAGGGACAAGGTGCTAGTGGGGAAAAAAGGATGGAACTCACAGAGTAGTGTCGTGCGCTTGTCCTAGCATCGATCGCTAACGCCTATCCAGTTCGTTAATTGGTACGAAAAGAAATGAAACGTGCGTAGCCACCGACCAAAAGACCAGGCACGTGACAGCAAGTTAAAGCCTTCGCGTGGGTTGAGAAGTTCGCTCCAAACCCATTTTCCACGGAAAGAAAGATGACAAAGACGGGAGGGCTCTCTTTTCCTCTTTCTTTTTCTCTCTCTTCCTCCCGACCTTGAGAGTCGCCTCCTTGCCGCCGGCATCGCTCCCCTTCTCTTCCGCCGGCTCCGCCGGTTGGAGTGGAGCGGGAGATGGTGGTCGTGCCTCTCTGTACAGTCTAGGCTTAGTCTGCTTCGCCTTAGGTGTAGTTTTAGGGTTTCCTGTCTGGTCCTTCGTGGCGATTGGCGAGTTGCCGTCGGGCTCTCCGCTGTCAGCGCTGCTGCCCAGCTCTGGCCGGTCGTCCTCGACCCTCTCCGGCGAACTCCCGAGGTGGGAGGGTGGCGGCGGAGCTGTAGAGGTCGAAAGCCCCCTCAATAAGGGCAGATCTTGCTCTCTTTGGATCCTGCGATGCAACGCTGCGGTGCTTCCTCCGGCCGGCAATGGAGACGAGAGGAGGGAGCGGTTTGGCGCTGAGCTTTGCAGATCTGGAGTTGGCGCTGTGAGGTTCGCGCTGGATTCAGGCCGAATCTGGTGTGGCCTGGGGCGGTTCTTCGTTGTTGTGGAGCTCCCGTGGATGGAGCCGAAGATGACGACGAAGCCGTCTGTCTCTCCTCTGCTGGTGCTCCTGCTAGGCACTGGCCGGCCGTTTTGGCTGCCCTCTGATGAGCTCCCGAGGTGGAAGCTTGGCGGCAGGATGGCGACGGTGGAGAGCCCCTCAAATAATGGCAGGTATGTCCACTTTCTTCCCCTGAGTTGTGGCGATGTGGATCTTCCTCTGGCCGGCCGTGGAGGCGAGGAGAGGGAGTGGTGTGGTCGTTTCATTTGCAGAGGTGAGGGTGGACCTCGTCGGGTGCTCTCTTCCATCTTCGATTCTCCGGCTGACCGTGGTGGTGAGGGGTGAATGAGGTGGTTGTGGGCGATCCGTTTTTGGTGGTGGTGTTGCAGGTGGTCTTCTTCTTCGATGGTTATGCTCCGGCCGGCCGTGGTGGCGAGGGGAGCGACCGTTTGGAGGTGGGTGCTGGTGGTGGTGGTCCTGGGCGATGCGGAGGCGGCTGGAAGATGGGCGGAGGCGGGGAGTCGGTGCTGTGGCCGTGCTCGTTCATCGAGACTAGATTCCGTTGCTAGGCGGCGGATGGATCCTGCGGTCTTCTACATCTGGTGGTGGTGCCTTCTTCCCGGCAGCTGGCGGTACGGCGACTCCGGCATCGACTAGGAAGTTGGGGTGCGGCGGTGGTGGATCCGATCGTGATTCCTTCCGGTGGCTTGGGGTGGTTTTTGCACTTTTCAGGGTCCTTTGTATTTTCTGTTTTCTTTTGGACCTTTTTGTAAAGTGTACGAGCTACCTTAATATATGCGTCGGATCCTTTCCTAAAAAAAAAAAGATGACAAAGACGGCAAATCCATTTTAGTTTGCAGGAGCATCCGCTCCCACAGTTTAAAATTACATTTTTTTTTAAATGTCAAAAAAATTCGGGTGAACATCATCACATTCAAAATGCATTTTCTATAATAAGAACATTCACTCATGTGAGGCAAAACACCACCCCGGAGAAGAACGTTTTCTTCCCACAAGAGAAGAAAAGAGACACGCCGACCTACCTAGCAGGCCCGGTCGCACGAGCCCGACGAACAACCTTGATCTATAAGCCCTTTAAAAAAAAAAACACAGTATAACAAAGGCGCTCATATACACGTGCATATACTCACCCGGTCACCTCTATGAACGCACACACGCACACCCTATCCCTATGAGCACTTCCGAGAGACTGAACCGGCGGATCAGATCTTGAGATTGACGAAGTCATCACGGACGTCTCGCTGTCGACGGGAACATCGCCTCCCACTGAAGAATATTCCAACTAAATGAGAAACACCAGATTGTGTTTAAACTTTGGTAGGCTGATGGATACAACCACCCTTCTAACCATCCAATCACGGGTTGATCCATAAGCCTATCTTGTAATCCATGCCGTTCAAAATAACGCCCAGCAGACCATTTCCTTCTCCATCGTTTTACTTTTCGTCCCCGTGTATGTGTATAAATAAACTAAAACACACACTCATCGACATCGTCCTGGGCCTGGCTTCTAGTTTTCGTGCGTCAGAGCAGCCTGAGCTTTCATCACATAGTTAAATTGGCTATTCCAAGCAGCCTGAGCTTTGTTCAAAAAAAAAAAAAAGCAGCCTGAGCTTTCATCACATAGTTAAATTGGCTATTCCAGGCTGGTGGATTAACTAACTCGGATCTCAGCACCAGCATTTCGTGCGGGACACTCCTGCCTCGCTTCTTCTGGTTCTGGTCCAGCCCAGCGTCCTCCCTCTCCTGTTGCAGTGCTGCTCATGATTGAAGCGCGAGATACAGGTGCTCAGTCGTCATCTTTACCAAGTCAGTTGATGATACTACCTCCGATCCATATTAGTGGACACAACTTTGTCTAGATACACATATATCTAGTCTAAATACTTAACTAGATACATATGAATTTAGACAAATCTATGCCCACTAATATGGATCGGAGAGAGTATTATTTTCCTGCCTGTCAGAAGACTCGACCTGCTCCTCCTTGATTACAGAGTTCAAAACTTCCAGTAAACAAAAGGTTAATTAATCTAGTATTAACTAGAATGCTTGATCCTGGATCTAGACGTAAAGCAGAAAATATCAGAGCAAACCACCGTGGTAAAACTAGAACCCACAGCACAAGATGGCCAGCACCACATGAATGCGAAACATACTACTATTCCAGACTTCAAAAAAGATTTTTCAGCAGGATAATGCAGGTTCCGAGAAACCGTAAACCAAACTCAAAAGGATGGCGATTACACTTCAAAGTTAAAGGCCCGTAGAGCCTGCCGATCTTTCAAACCGCTAAACCAAAATACAACGCCACGGAAGAGACGCATGATCCAAAGCTGGGCAACAGCACAACCCGTAACACTGTATGAAGAGTAGCTATACGCACAGGTTCACTGCATCCCCCCGAATCTCGTGGCGATGATGTTGCTCATGTCGAGGAACCTCAGCGCGCAGTTGGACAGGCAGGTCGTTTCACTGGAGCTGAACTTGCTCCCAGGAGTGCCTGTTATGCACTTGTCCCAGCACACGCTCGTTAGCTTGCCGACAATCTCTTTCACCATCATCCTCTGCTTCTCTTCCTGCACAGATCCAAAAGCCAGGATAAGGTTTAAAAATATCAATCAGCTTTATGAATTTGACAACATAAAGTGTATTGACGATAACTGGGCGAGTAAAGTGTGCCACTGCCTATCGATTTTTCTTTCTTTACGCTTACAAAACAAGCACTTGCACGCAGGTAAGTATTTACATGCATGCAAACACTATCACAATATGATGGATGATCCATGCTTTTATATTTGTGTATTATAACAATGTGCTAAGGAGTGGAACTGCAAATTTCTCAAAAACAAAAAGAGTGGAGCTGTAAAGGTGATGCCAGAATAGCTTCTACTAATATACCATCAGCACCAATTTCATGAAATTAAAAGCCACAGCCAAACATGAAAAGGAGATGTCAGATTTGTCAAGCTTCATGCACTAGCCAACGCAACCAAAAGTCTGAACTGCTGGAAAGGGCTAGTGCAATCCACATATACTGTAACAAGATTAGCTTCTACAATACACCATCATCACCAATTTCATGAACTTACAACTTTAAAAGCCACAGACAAACATGAAAGGAGATGTCAGATTAGCTTCTACAATATACCATCAGCACCAATCATGAACTTACATTTTTAAATGCCATAGCCAAACATGCAAAGGAGACATAAAGCATACATTAGACTGTTGAAGATTTAGGCGGCATCATAACATGTCCAAGATAACTAAGCTAATTGTCAAGGCACAAAAAAACAGCATGCTTACAGGGCTACCACAGTAATATTTAATGACACCAACTAAATCAGTCGGATGCTCGTAGGTAGCAAGTCTCAAAGCGACCACGGTATTTACATAGATGTTCTCGTGGATGAAAAATAGAACCTTATATGCACGGGCCAACATACTGTTTAAGGATGTGAATGTATTTTTCCCTCTAAAGGATAGTGCGAGCTCTCTTCAGTTGAGTATCATGATTGACATGATACAATAATTTGATACCGATGTATAAGTTGACACTTCTTTTTAGGAAGTTTTCATGACAATCTCTGATGTTTTTACAAGATAGGGTGAGCTCTCTTAAGTTGAGTATCATATTTGGGGCAACCCATAAAAATATATTCGATTGAACCAACCCTTATTAGCTGCTGACAAGCTCAAGGGTGGTCACTCGTTCAGTGGTAAGAAGTTAGAGAAAGGAATAAATTGCACTGCACCATGGAAAAGATCCAAAAAGAGAATCCTTACAAGCTAATCTTGCCAACAAGCTAGATAACTACTTTTAATTTAGTGAGGTTAATATGAGAAGGACGGCTCAGATGAGCTATCATTCAGTGGCCTGCATCAATGTCCAGGCGCTGCTCCACCCAGTCGATTGCAAACCGTGGCATGCAGCCGGTATAACACAATCAATACTCCATACTCCGGAATAATAAACCTTCTAGCATCCTGAAATTAGCTTCCTATACCAGCATAAATCATATCCACGAGCACCCTAGCCGCGGACTACCACATCCTTGAAACAAAATCTGTCGCACGACGTCTCAAGCCCTAGGTCGTCAACCAAACCACAAGGAAAGCATGTGCGCGGATACACCGTAACCAGGGCCGCGCGAGCCGGGGAAACTTGAAAACCGGCGAATCGATCAATTGACGGCGCGCGGCCGTGGAAATCAGACGCTAGGATCTGGGGAGATCAAGAGCCGAGGGGTTCTCACCTCGAGGAGTCTCTGGAGCTCCGGCGAGGCGTCCATGGCTGCTGGTCCCTCGGGCGAGGTGGGGTGAGGGGAGGGAGGATCGCTAAAACCCTAGCTTCGCGTCGATTTGGGGGAGAAGAACAGGGAGGCGGACTGGCGGAGAGACCAGGGCAGAGAGAGGCAGAGAGGGTTCAGCGTTTCGGGGTCTGTAACCGGGCCTTTTGGGCCTGGTTCTACAAGGCCCAACACGGCCAATGTTTATGTCAGCTCTACTTCGAAGTTCACCTAAAAAACAAAAAAACTCTACTTCGAAGCCGTTTGTTTGTTCAAAAACCATATAAGCCAGGTTTTCTTGGACGAGAGGATCGTTGCCAGAGATATGTTCCAAACATATAACGAAACGAAGAAGCTGCCTGTTTGTACAACGCAACAATACCGTAAGGGGCCGGCCAGGATTGAACTGTCATGGGATTGAAATGCCATGTCTCCTCTAACGAAAAACCACGGCACAAAAGATAAAACAACATTGAACATATTATGCTAAATAAAAAGGATAAAAATGCACTACAACTGTGAGGAGCTTGTAAAACGAGGTTAAGACCTTGTTAACTATCATGTGAGCTTTCTTCGAAACAACTCTACAACACAAGTACTATCAGTAAGGATTTATCACAACCAAGCGCCAAACAAATAAAATTGATCGGAGCGAAAAATGGAGACTTTATTCCACAACTCGTTATTTGCACAACTACATTCTCAACCATAGGGGGGCACGAAACACCACAGCTACTTTGCATAAGGGCCGACTTTCACATACTAGTATGTACAATATTCTTCCAGGTCGCCGAGCCACTCAGATAAGCATCTTTATATATCATAAAATTCCACAATCACACCAAACACCCTGCACATATAAAGTAACAGGGAGAAGATTAATCTGGAGATGCTATAATGTGTTGTTACGTAAAAAGGGCACTTAAAATTATTGATCGAGTACAGCAGAATTTTTATGACACAAAAGGAGTTATAATGCAGAATTGCATTTCAATTATGAGAATTATGGACATATATGAAATTATAAAGCAACGCATAATTGATATCCCTAATCCCTTCACATGTGGCAGATAACTTCATAACTATTTCAAGTAAGTCTTCTTCAAGGGCTAATTATTCAGCTGTGTTTTCCATGTTATAATAACAACAATAGATTGCTCTAAGAAGGTTACTAATGTACCAACGGGCTGTAGAACCACGCATAATAAGAACTCACCCTATGTTTTGTTGGCTGAGTCAGTGGCTGCTGGCAAAGGCTGACGGTCCTGCAAGAATGTTTGCGCTGAAGGAAGAGAAGAGAGACTCATTCTGGCGGCCCCTTTATCGCGATGATCATCTGTTTCTTTATCGTCTGAAATACCTGTTCTCACGCCTCTAGAGGGTATAGAAAAACTACGGGCTATAGGCCCAGGTGGTGTTGGTAGGGGCGATGCAGTTTGTGGAGCACTTGGTGGTGTTTGCCTGACCCTAAAATTAAAATGATCCTGACCCAAGTGGCCTCTAGGTGCCAAAGGGGCAGAATTGGTACCAACGGGGCAGAGTGAGCGACTAGACTAGGAAACGCTGTATTTTTTGATGCGCTGCTGGGTGGTCGAGGTAGCTCATGGAGTTCCTTAATTTTGGGGAGGATATGGGTGGTGGCGAGGAACTCGGGGACACTCTCACATGAACTCTTGGCGGATGTGCAGAGCTGTGCCTCGGCGCTGCAGCCATAACATCAATATTCTCGGTGGACCTTGACCGGAGAGGAATTGGACCAGAAAAGGACCCTCTCTTCGCCTTTTTGTTGTCGGAAGAAATCTTCAGCTCATGATAGCCTGGTAGAGCCAGATCACTCGCTGGGAGCATCGCCCTTATTTCTGAATTATTGGTATTGCTTTCTTTCAGCACTGACTGTGCATTGGATAACCTGGCAGGACTTGGTAGCTTATTGTCTCTTAAATCTCCAACTTTTATACTTGGGTTGAGTGGAGACGAATGGAATGCACCTTTGCTCTCAACAGGAGATCCACTCGTAGGATTTCCTGCAACTGTGTGAGAGGTGGCTTGAACATCATTTGGGGTAGGCAAAACGTAAGTGTTTAACTTCCTCGTTGCAGAACGCCGCAACTCTTTTACTCTTTCTGCTGTCTCAAGCTTTTTCTCAGGAAAAAGTGGAGCTGACTGACTTAGAAGTCTTTGTCTTTCATCAGCAAAAGAGGAGTAATCTCCTTTACTTCTATCAAAAAATTCCTGCAAAATAAGAAAATCAGATGACGGACTCTGAAGTGAAGACAGAAGAAAAAGGTCAATGTAAACAAAGTAGAATATTCTGCGCAGGACAAGGAAGATAAAACTTAATAAGAATTTCAGGACAGACTGGAATATTACAAGTATATTACTACCTCTGTAGGACTCCTGGAAGCATGACCGGCTTCCGTGGCCTCCTTATTTTCTCCATAATCAAAAGACAGCTCTCCATCATGACTGTCATTGTAATCGTCATAATTTTCATCTTCAACGGAGTAATCTTCCTCCTCAAGTCCACTGAACTGATGATCAATGTGTTGTTGCTCAGCAGCAAGCTTAACATGTGGCTCTACGGCCTCAAGAGACTTGACGCCTTTTCTGAACAAATTTAGCTGGTGTACACAAAATATCAACAAGTTCACAAAGTATGAGTTTCTGCAGAGTGAAAAACAAAATAAAGGAGGAAGAATTCCATGTAACCAAAATGTGCACCTGTGCTGCATGGTGCCGAGCAGCTTGTGTGAAAAGACTTCGGAACTGTCCTTGCTTCAATGACTTTAACCGGAATAGAAAAAGGGTTGCTTCCTCTTGATAATCTTCCTGTGCTTGTTTCAACTGTTGCTCTAATGCACTATTATCACCTTTCGAGTTCTTAGATCTCCCCTTTTCTTTCTGTGTATTTAGCATGATTTCGAACAATTCTCTGGAAGGAGTATTAAAAACTTAAAAACCATGTCACCATGGTAAGATCGTAAGCCAAAATTTGTACAAACATCGTACCTTTTTTCATCACACTGGCGCTTCATTTCCTGCAACGAATTTTTTTCCCTAGTTAAGTGTTTTCCTCAATGAATAGACATGGTTGTCTAATGGGTTCAAACTAGAAATACTGAAGTTCTTTAAACGAGGACCTGCTACACCAAATATTACCAAAGGATGCATCATTGGAACATAAAAAAACTTAATTCGTCAACCTGCCTAGGACAACAACAAACTTGGCTAAAACTAGAAACTTGACGATGCATGTGCAGCACCATGTTTGCATGCTTAAGTAATAACACACATTAAAGGCAGCATATGATATGCAATCACCCTCTGTGGTGACTTCATGCAACTAACTTCCAATTTGGGTATCAAGGCATGGAATTTCGAATTTTCGTTTGACATATTATCAAGAGTGTTAGTACCCTTAAATTTTAAAACGAAAATTTAAGTCTATTAATAGCAGATTTTGATTTGTATATTCATTTGGGTTTCCCGGTTTTTTTTCTCTCGACATAGAATGAAGAACTTCACATTTAAGTCCATGAGCTATAATAGGAAGTTGATATGAGGCACTTGGTAATGACAGATCAATCTGTTATGACCCCAAGAATATTTTTCAGGTCAAAGACCATAGAGAAAAGTGCATGAACCTATAAGAGTTGCACTTAATGCTTAACACCATACCTCTACAGTTTGAAGCTCATTAAGAAGGGACTGTGATGGAGTGGTAATGGTAGTAAGAACATGAACACGCTGAGGAGAAGATGATGAAGCAAATCAGCAGTAGAAGATCACAGTAAATCTGTAGCTTCAATAATAAGCAATTAGAAACTTACATAACTATCTACAAGTTTCCGAAGTTCAAACTGCGATTTCCCGAGCAACAGCAAAACCTTATCTGGGGGGATACAAGTAAAGTTAGATCAGAAGTTAGATGTCATGTTCAATAACACTACGAGGGATACATTAGCCTTCTTTGTTCACCTGTTTCTTTATTCTTATTCATGTGACAGTGACTACTTGCTTGCAAAAGGGAGAAAGCAAGAAGGTACTTAATACTGTCTAGTGTAAATAATCTGCATTATTATGGGTGTTCAATCATGGGTTGGAGTCAATCCGGACAAAACCGGCTGAGACATGCTAGTTCAGTTTCTTTCTAATCATGTGACGTCACCTTCGGTGACAGTACAAAATAAATTGTATAGGGCGGTTACACGGTGTCACGACAAACCGTTTTTACCACCCCTAATTACCTACACATTCCATCTTCCATTAAGAACTTAATTGATGTAGCTACAAAAGATAGTTTGCAGACAACGGCTTGTTTGTTATCCTAAATGCCACCATCGTAACCGATTATAAGAATGTATTAGTATCACCCCCAGGAAAAAATAAATAAACTCAAAGAAAAAAGAACGTAGAACATGATTACCATTAATTCCTTCTTTATTTGGTGTGACTCTCTTCACTAAACAAGTCCCCATTTCCTGCAGTGCTTCAGAGAACTCTGCACGCATACACCAACTAATTATTGACATCCAATACAGAGTCAAAACATCAAGAGTTGTGCCTGACGCAATTCTATAAAACTAACCCATAAAGTCATGTGTATGATAAAATTTGACAAATGCAAATGAAGTGAGCTCATACGATGTCAGCATGCTGAACAAGCCAAAAAGGTGTTGGTGAACAAATAAGCATGAAATTTATTTAAAATGTAAGCCTATTCAATCAAAATTAAATAAAGTTCAAGTCAAGATTTTTCCATTTATTTGACAAAGGACAGCTAACCCTAGTTACTCAAAAGGAAATTATAAAAAAAAATTGTACCAAGTACTGCAGAAATAAAGGTACTATGACTCAATCCTACAAAGCAAAAATAATTTTAGACAAGAAAAATACCATATGAACTGTTTGCTATTGCTGCAGCAACAGAAAGCAGGTTATCATAACAGCTCCTCATATCTGCCATATCCTGTTAAAGTAAAGGAGCAGTTTGAAAAAAAATTGTCAAAATGCTGACACAAGCTTTTATGAAAACGAAAAAAGTTTAATGTTTTAACAGAAGTAGCTTGTGGGGAATTTATAATAGGTTGGACTGCTGGTAAATATCACCACATTGTTTCTCATACTCTGCTACTGTTTTGATTACTCGGGATAGCCCTCACACAACAGTTTCATTATGAATAGTTCAACAATTTTCAACAAACTAACACATGGGGATTCAGTAAACAACCTGAGTAAATTAGCAGACTCTAGTTTACTACAACGCATCCAACTAAATCATGAAGCTTGTCAAGGTTGTATTAAGCACTAGGGGCTGATTGAGCGTTTTGCCTCCGCTTTTCCCTTCTCTGAAGGATTAAAGGCTAAGCACAATTAAGCGCATGTTTAAGCGCTAGGCGTTTTGTCTCCTCTCAGCGCCTAAGCGAGCTTAAGTGTGCGTTAAGCACACTTTTATAACCTTGAAGCTTCCTGGCTTCCAGACTGAAGCACTACATCACAGTAAAAAAATTGTCACTCAAGGGTGATACCACATGCAACAACCATAACGCCCCATTTTCATCTAATCGAACAAAACAAGCAACACTTTGCCAAAAAACCCAAGCCCACGTCACTTAACGGGAAGAACCACTGAAATTCAGATAAAACCAGCCAGAGTCACCAAACCGCTAGCAGATCAAAAAACTCTAGGGAGTTACTTCAAACACTGCTACCGACAAAGCAAATGTGAGCACACGTCGATATAGAATTCCCAGAAACCAACCAATTCACGCACTTCACACTGGGAAACATCGTCAGGCTCCTCATTTCCTGTCAATGCAAGCGTTCAAACAGTCCCCCAGAACCGTTCGTACCAAAATGGGTGCACAGACCACGGATCCGAACGAACATGGACATCACACACCTTACTCCAGCACGAAGGGACGGAAAATTCCCAGACAACGGCTCTACAGCAGACCAGGCATCATACCCACGCCCACTCCGACAGAATGCATCGCGGACAATTCGCCCAGACACCCGACACGCTAAACAGCTTCAGCGGCTCATGCATGCATGCCATGAAACCAGACCTCCAGGCCCCAGCCGCTCTTCCCTCACAAGATCACCCTTCGCTCGCGGCTCATGCAGCGTACTCCACGCAGCAGCGAAAGGAAGAAACATCAGAATGCGCATCTGGGATGCGGCGAGGAGCTCGTCGGTCCGCTTTGGCCACGGTGGAGTGGTCGCGGTGTCGGTCCACCCGCTGCTTGTGGCGCTGCAGCACGAACTCCCGCAGCTTCCACAGCGACGACTTCATCCCCACTTGTTTTGATTACTCGGGATAGCCAACACTCGGCAGTTTCATTTCGAATAGTTCAAGAATTCTCAACAAACTGACACTTGGGGACGAGATTTGATAACTAAACTGAGTAAAATAGCAAAAAGTGACACTGGTTTACTACGAGGCATCTAACTTAATCATGAAGCTTGTTGGCTACCAGACTAAACCACCACTTGTTTTTTGTCACTCAAGAGTGATACTGCAAGCAACGACCATAAATGCTCCATTCTCTAATTGAACAGAACAAGCAACGGTTCAACGCAAAAACCCAAGCCCACATCAATTCAGCGGAAGAACCACTAAAATTGAGCTACAATCTGGCAGAGTCACCACACCGGTAGCAGATCAAAGGAACCTCTAAGGGGCTCCGTTCACGATAGATGAAATGCGAGCACGCGGTGATCTAGAGTTTCCAGAAACCAACTAATTCATGCATTCCACACCGGGAAAACAGCGTGAGGCTCCTCATTCCCCTTCAATTCAAGCGCTCGACAGTCTCCTAGATAGAAGCGTTCCTACCGAAATGGGCCATAGATTCGAGCGCAACCGCCGACATCACCTCTTACTTACTCCGTAACGAAGGGAGGGTAAATTCCGAGACAATTCAGCAAACGGCTCTACGGCAGACCAGGCACCGTACCCACGCCCACACCGACGAGACGCATCCCGCACAGTTCGCCCGGACTCCCGGCACGCCGAAACCAGACCTCCAGCCTGTGCTCCCTCACAAGATCTCCCTCCGCGCTCACCCACTCCCGCACCGTACTCCAGGCGGCCCAGCATCGAAAGGGGGAAGCGCGCGCACCTGTGCGGCGGCGAGGAGCTCGTCGGCCGCCTTGGCGGCGGTAGTAGAGTGGTCGCGGTGCCGGTCCACCCGCTGCTCCTGCCGCTGCAGCGCGAACCCGCGCAGCTTCCGCAGCGACGACTTCATCCCCGCCGCCCAAACTCCAGAGCAGATCGCGGGCGGCCCTGTCTGTCTGTCAACCCTCCCCGACGCGCCCGGGCCGGATTCGCGGAAGGGGGAGGGAAACCCTAGGCTGTAGCACCCCCGCGCCGCGCACAGCACCTCCACTACCACTGAGCCGAGGGCGTCCGAGGGAGGGAGGGGGAGTGGAGAGAGGAATGGGGAATTGTTTTCTCCGCGAGCAGCCGAAGCGCGAGGGCTGGATAATTAATTATTTTCTACTGTACCTATATCTTTTTTTCCTTCGCGCGAACTGTTAGGCGGTAGTACAGTGCTATTTCTGGTCTACTTTTTATTTCTGGGTTTGCTTCTACGCTTTCGCTTTCGCTTTCGTGTCGGGGTCTTTGGCTGGTCAAAGAGCGCCATCAGCTCAGCGGCTCTGATTTAGGTTGGATCGGCGCTGCCGCTTTCCTGCCTGTCTAATTGGACCATCAGTTTGCTGTTGCTTGCTTGATGCGTGCGGTCTTCGGTCCGGTCCGGTCAAACATAGCGTTTCCGGAAAGCAAAGCTATCATAGACATTGATATATAAGGAGGATTTGCATGGTTTGTGTCTTGTGTGTGTGGGTCACTCGACTCGAGCCACCTTTTTGGGATTCTTTGGACGCAATCTCTCTTTTAGCATATTGTTCCGAGGGCTTTATTTGGATATTTTATATAACAGAATAATAATACTAGCAGGAGCGGTTTATATATATTGGAACGTGCTGGTTAGATATTGAAGAGATGCTCACGGGCGCCGGTCCATGCTCAGTTAAAAACGATCTGGAAAGATCTGGTAAATAAAAAGTACCTAGGAAATTCGCCGAATATCCTTGCAGCTTCCCCTGCGGCGCCCTCGCAATTTTGGAAAGGTGTCATGTGGGCGTCGAAAGCAGTCAAAACAGGATATAGGTGGAGCGTAGGAGATGGTTCAAAAATTAGAGCTTGGGAGGACATATGGTTCGGGTCCTCTCCTTTGGCGGTTTACTGCTTAGCATTCCTTTTACTAATTCTGAGGACGCTCTAATCTGGCAACATGAGAGTAAAGGGGTTTATTCAACAAGCTCTCTTTATAGTATTATTAATTTTAGAGGTGTGATCCCGGTATATATTCCTGCTGTGTGGTCCTTGCTGGTTCCCCCAAAAATTCAGATTTTTTTGTGGCTTATGTCGCATAATAAACTGATGACAAGGGATAACCTGAAGAAGAGGAAAATAGAGAAACCAGTAGACTGTGTTTTCTGCACTCAGGAGGAAACGATCTCACACCTTTTTCATGAATGTGTGGTGGCTAAAGAAATTTGGAGGGTTCGATAAGCAGACTTTGGATTTCTCAATCAAAAAACTCTGCTTTGAATACTATCTGTGCCAGTGTACTGTGGTGCATCTGGAAAACTAGAAATGCAATGATATTTGACAATCGTCCGTGGCATGATACTAAACAGGTGCTTTGGATGATTCTCAAAACTATCAAGAGCTGGTCGATCCTTTCGAAGGACTCAGCTCTGACCAAGCTGGAAAAATCTCGCATGGAGCTTGCAATGGAGATAGCAAAGCCGCATCAACTTCAGTGGGGGTGAGCGACGTGCGCAGGGATTTCTCGCCGCCGAGACCTCCTCGCTCTGAAGGAAAATCGGCCTTTCTCAGCCCTGCTTCTACACTGGAGCTGCCACTGTCTCCAGAGCCGTCGCCGTTGAAGAAGCCCAAATCTTCAAGCTATGCGTCGCCGCTAGGACTTGCTGTGGAAGACTTCCTGGAGCTCATGGTGTAAATGGCTCCCTCTCTCAACCGTCACCCCTCCTGCGTGAGGTGTTCCTGGCGTGTATGGCTTGCCCTGCGTCATGTAGTTTCTCTCTTGTTAGTAAGCAGTACTCTGCTTGACTCTAGTTTATTCTGGTTTTTGCTTTCCCTAAGGCACTGCGACATGTAAGAACTGGAACACTGAACTGGGTCTCAACCTGGTTTCATTGCATAAATGGAACCGGGGGGTTTCCGCCCCCTTTTATTCTAAAAAAGTTAGCAAGGTTGTCGTTGTCGTACCGTCTATGTAGGTGAGGGCTACTCCCGCCGCTGCCGTGGGCGCCGCCGCGGCTCCGAAGAAGAGGACGCCCGTGCGGAAGCTCAGGGGCAGCGCCGCCGTTGCTGCAGACGAACCTACGCCCGCGAATGTCTCCGGGACCGAAAGGTATGAACACGACATTGCAATTGTGAAATTATACTTGCTACTACCGCCTATTTGTGAAATTATGCTTGCTACTACCAAAATTGTTCTTCCAAATTGCAGCACGCAAGCTTTCATGGACGCCATTGGGTCGGTTCAGATCAACAACTCTCCGCTCGACAATTTTGGCTACAACGAGGCCGACGGTGGCGTCGATGGTGGTGCGGGCGAAGAAGACAACGAGGTCGAGGAGGTGGAGGGGACAACACTTTCCCGGAGAGGTACGAATTACACCGTTTTGGAGGACCAAACATTGATCCGTGCTTGGGAGAGTATTTCTCTCGATGCAACTCACGGCAATGATCAAACCAAGGATCGGTATTGGCAAAGAGTGGAGGACAAGTTCTTCCAACTCATGCCACGCAATGGCCGAACGGTGCCTCGGACCTTTCGATCACTACAAGGCCGTTGGGAAACGATCAAAACAACATGTTCCCGGTGGAGTAGATGTTTGCAACAAGTGATTAATGCTCCTCCGAGTGGTACCGTAGAGGGTGATTGGGTGAGTGAAATAACCATTGCTATTGTTCACCGTTGGTATTTGTAACCATTGCTATTGTTCACCATTGGTACATGTAACCATTGTAGGAGCGCATTGCAAGAGAGAGGTTCATGGACATGCCCGCATCCAAGAAGAAGCCATTTGTCCTTGATCATTGTTGGAAAATTCTCCAACATAGCGAGAAATGGAAGTTGAGGGGCCAAGAGCCAAAAAAAGGAGAAATACGTGTTGAGGATGACTCCGATGATGATCAAGGTGGGAGGAACAAGAACAAGCCCGAAGGCAACAAGAAAGCCAAGGAAAGAGTGGCAAAGCAACTTGAGGCAACAAGCTTGAGAGAGAAGCTCGATGAAATGGTGAAATCTAATGAGACCATGGTGGCCAAGACATTGGAGGCAAAGCACCAATTGGCCAAGAGGAAAGCTCAAGAGAAGAAAGAAAAGTTGGAGGTGCTTCGTGAAGAAGGGAAGCGGAAGATCGAGATTGAGGCCAAAAGAGCCTCGGCGGAGGAGAACAAGTCCGTGGCCAAGCTCTTGGCCGAAGAGAACAAGATCATGATGATGAACCGAAGTGACATGGACGAAGTCACCTTGGAGTGGCATGACATCGCAAGGAAGGAGATATTGCATCGAAGAAAACAAGCGATGCTAAAAGCTAGCGGTGGTGGAGGTCTCGGCGGTGGTGGAGGTGCCGGTGGTGGTGGAGGTGCTAGCACGGTGTAGGGCCTTTCGATGATGCCCATGGTGTTTTGGAAGCAATTTTTTGGTCACACGGATGGAAAACTAGTTAATTGCCGTCTTTAGATTCAAGAAACTACTTTAATTTGCTATATTAATGTCGAATTTGTAAGCAATTTGACATTTTATGATATTCATGCCTATCTTTGCTGTTTTGCATATGCAGTTTCAGAACGCCGCGCGGCGGAGCAGAACCCGCAAAGCAGAACCGCAAAACAGAATACCGCTGCCCGGAGCAGAACCCGCAAAGCAGAACCGCAAAACAGAATACCGTCTAACCCGCAAAGCAGCGGTATTCTGTTTTGCGGTTCTGCTTTGCGGGTTATTCTCCGCCGCGCGGCGTTCTGAGCAAAAAACCGCGAGTTGCGCGAACTGCAAAACTGTTTTGCGGGTTTCCCTTTTGCGATGCTCTTAGAGATAGCTGCCAAAAAGGTGGAGGACGACGACTGGTTAGTACAGTAGTCCCTCGATTATTAAAATCCAATGGAATTTGCCTAACGAATAATGCACCTATTTATCTTTGGCACTGCCCTTCACTGTGAAGATATTCATATCCACGAGCCATGATGGGCCGCAAAAAGGTTTCAGATATACGAGGCGTATATGTGACGACACTTGACCAAGAACAACATGGCACATGCACGACCACATAAGCTTTCCATTATGTCATGATTAGACCATGTGAATCAATCCAGATACTCGTCAGCCAACGTAGGCTGCATATATAATTCACAACAGGAAGAAAGTGGAGGCACCAACGAATGCAGTGATCCAACTGCAGCTAAAAGAATAAGATGCCATGGCACATCTACAAAAATTTAACTCGCTTTGAGTTTCTGGGCAATTGTGGACACCATTATGTAACACGCGTTTTCTTTTCTGGCCGCTCTGGCCGGACGACGTGAAAAGCAAGGAGAAACTGAAAAACGAAGGACTTCGATCAGGCCGTTGCCGCCATGGGTACCGCTCTGTAGCACGCTCGCCTCGCTGCACGGACGATATCCTCGATCTGCAAGCACAACAGCAAGAGCAAGGTTGCTAAGTTGAAGCAGAACAAATAAAAGAAATTCAACAGGTTATAAAATGTGCACAGGAAAACATGTTTCATTGCTTTGTTTCGATTGCTCGTGCTAATGACATCACAGTATTCTGCAATTTTACAGGTCTACGTGTGCAGTGTGGAAAACCAGAAACTATGCTGTAGCACTAAATTTGGTGGCAGACAGAATTTTTTAGACGTCCCTTTTCGGTGGAGCCCAGACCAAACACACCATTGACAATAATGTGAGGTTACAGATGCAATGAAGTTTGGACCACTAAATGTCATGCAACTACCAGTTTCACACGCCAAGCATCAAGCATTACAAACAAAACAAATTATACTGATGTGTGACCACCTTGACCACAAAGGACACCACCTGATATGCACAGCTAGACAACGCAGAGAATCACCAACTTATAATTATGAAGGGACACCTCCAGGCATAACAGGGTGGCAGACAATATTAAACAGAAAGGTTAAGTGATTTTAGGCTATGGAATAGTGTTGGTCCTAACAACGCTGTATTGTTGTGTCACATTATATGTGTGGCATGTGCTTTCAAATCTATGGTCAAATGCCCGTGCACATCTGATAGTTGAAATGAAAATGACAATTCAGAAAATGGTTTTGTCTAACAGGATATGTGTAAATTGAGCAACCTGAACCTAGACAAACAACATTTCCTACAGTGCACATCTGCATGAATCCAATTTGCAGGTTATTCTAATGAGGCTGATAAAGAACCAAGATAAGGACTACAAAATAAGTTAATCCTCGAGAGTCAAATATAGCCCAATATCAAAGTTCGCTCGAATGCACCATGGGATAAAGCTAGCAACCAGCCATCCACATACAGTTATACCCTTTATATGAAGTATGAACTAAAACAGTTTCTTTCCCTAGCCACCTTGCACAATACTAGCTTCAGCCGGTCTATCATCATTCAATGCAGTAAGAATACATGCATGTGCCCCAAAAACAAAATGCAAAGTATTCACTAGCTTCAGCCAGTCTATATTCATTCAATGCAGTAAGAATACATGCATGTGCCCCAAAAACAAAATGCAAAGTATTCAATAGATGTCTGCTAATCAGTTGTGCAGAGCAAGATAAATGGATGCAACTAGAAAAGTTAGCAGTCATGCACAACTGCAATAATTGTGAAAGTTTAAGGCATAAAATGTATGAGAGAGAGAGAGAGATAGAGAGATGCAGGACCTGTGGAACAGCCAATCTCTCAAGGTTGGCAGCATAGGGCATGGGTACATCAGCCCCAGCAATCCTCTCCACTGGAGCATCAAGATACTCAAAGCTTTCTTCTACAACAGACATGCTGCAAGAAGACATGTATGTGTCAGAAGAACTCGTACTACACAAGTTTGTGTGTGTGTGTGTAGAGAGAGAGAGGTACCATATTTCAGCACCAACACCATGCTGGGGGAAGCCTTCTTCAAGAGTCAGCAATCTATTTGTTTTCCTAACAGATGCATTTATGGCAGCTCTATCCAGTGGTCTGATTGATCGAAGGTTGATCACCTATTGACAAATATCAGCAGAAAATAAGGAAGATCGATGGCATGTACTATGTAGAGAAAAAAAACCTATGAAATAGTTATACTCAACATAGATTGTACTTAATACAAAAGATATTACCTCGGCGCTAATTCCTTCCTTGGACAGTATCTCAGCAGCCTGTAAACAAAAACTGAGCATTATAATACTGCAAAAAAGAATGCTGAAAGTGCACTTCAATCCATCTGTTCAACAGAACATCTCTCTACTAGAACTAGTAGCAGAAGCTATCGATGCAGCAGACTACTTCCTTTCAGAAACAAGCTATGGAATACTATAGAGTTGACAATATGATATTTTCATCCTCCTCCCACACGTTTACCAAGTATAGCATGACAAACCTGAAGAGCATAACCGACCATCTTGGAGAATGCAGTAATTGTAATATCTTTACCCTCGCGTTCAATCTACAGAAAGAAGAGATCCACAGTAAGTGCATACTGCATAGATGTTCAGTAATTCTATACAATAAATAAAATTTTAATAGAATGCATCTGTCTCTGAAAACCATGTATTTCATTTGAAAAAACAATAGAAAACCATCAACGCTTCAAAGCAGGGAATGTGTAATAAGTCCCTTCAGAACACGTGGACATAACAGCATACCTTAGCTTTGCCAATAGGCAGAGTAAAACTTGAATCAAGGACTTCATCAGAAACAGGGAATGATTCTCCATAGCTGTAGAAATGAACGTACCAACATCTCAGTAAAATGAAAGCTAATCGCTAGTAGGATATAAGTATCTAAACAAGGTCAGATGTTGCATACAGTAGTTCATTTTCCAGAAAAACAACAGGATCGGGGTCCCTAATTGCAGCTTTTAGCAAGCCTCGAGCATCTTCTGAGGAATATGGAGCCAGAACCTTAAGTCCTGGAACATGTGCAAACCACGCTGCATAACACTGTATGACAATTCAAACACAATTATTATTCAAGTGTTAAACCAATAGAAGTCATCACAATGTATTGAAGACAGATGGATGCATATTTTAGGAACTAGTAATAAACCAACTTTACGCCTCTTTCTCACTTGACACTCTCAGTGATAATTCAGGTATATTGGCTAAAAATAAAGGAAAGAATCCACATCTAAAAGAGGCTACGTAGACTCTGCACTTTGCAAAACCATTCAAATAACTACCCCCACTGGTGGTTGTTTTTCCACTAGGCAAGGGAGGTACATACACTTTTTCCCAAAATATAGAATTTGGTATTGTAAGTGTTTAAATATTAGCAAGAGGTTTGTATGGCTAGAGTATCTTCTAAAAAACAGCAAAAACAGGTGGCAACAACATAAAATAAGGAATAATGCCTCTGAGTACGAAGACGAACTGACAATGGGTCATTCCCTGTTACAAACCTGTGAGTGTTGAGCACCAACTCCAGCAGCAGCTCCATTTGGTCCTCTGAAAACAATAGGAACATTTATCTGACCAGCTGACATGTAGTTTGACTTGGCAGCTGAGTTGATGATATGATCGATTGCCTGGACATGCAATAGAAATTGGTAGGTAAGGTTTTTACATCATAAATAAACAATTAAAATGTGCAGTTGGTATAATGGAAAGTGTGTTCTAATGAGAATTACTTGGCAGAAAATGGATCTCTCAAAGATAACTTACTAAAAAAGGGAATGACAGATATAAAGGTGGACTGTATTGTGCCCATATCAATATAGCAGATAAAATAAATTTATTTGATCCTCACAGTGCTAAAATTAATGTTACCAAATGACTGACCTGCATTGAGAAATTAAATGTCATGAACTCTACGACTGGCCGAAGACCTTGATAGGCTGCACCAACACCGATGCCTGTAAAACCAGCCTGGACAAGAATAACAATACAAGATAAATGCTTGAACAGAATTGCTTCAACGTGAAAATGTATGAATCAACAACAATAATCGGATGGTTCGAAGACTTTAAGAGTGAAACCTCTGTAATTGGTGTATCAAGAACCCTATCAGGACCATACTTGTCAAGCAAGCCCTTTGTGATCTGCAAAAAAAACATGAAAGATTAATAATCATGAAGTTTTAGAAACTGACACCAGCTGCCAATGGACCTAAAACTAAAAAAACAATTATCTTCAAAGCTTTACAAACCTTGTATGCACCTTGATATTCCCCAACCTACAATAGAAGAATAGGTATTAGAAAAATAAACTACTAAAAAGAAGAAAATGCAATTCGCTGAAAATGCTACCTCTTCGCCCATCATAAAGACATTAGGATCAGCAGCCATTTCTTCATCTAGTGCAGAGTTCAACGCTTCACGAACAGTTATCTGAACAAGTAAACAATACTATGGATGACATGCCTTGTAAGTTGTACAACAGAAGAAAAACACTTCTCGGAAGATAGCTCTCAATACAATGCCAGATATTTTCAGCACGGGAACATGATAATCATATCATCTGTCTTACAAGACAGGGAAAGATATCTGACCACACAGAACTCGGAACAATGGTGCTGGTTAGTCCAGGAAAAATAGGGGAGGCGAGGCAATGATATATAAAATCGATCACACAAATGGCCACTATTATGCGATCTAATTGGCACTAATTCTGGTGCACTTAAGTAATAAAGCAAAAGATGCCTGCTAAAAGGTTAAGAATAATGCAAGGAATATAAAGTCAGTTTTCGATTTGAATAGTTTTCCCTATCTTATTCAGTGAGCATTTATTCTCCACAGTAGAGCCACTATGTCGCCATAGGCACGGTCTACAAAGCACCGATACGGCAGAAGGCGCCGTGTCTGCGTATAAAACGTCTGCGATACTCCGATACGCGGATACGCCTCCGATACGTGTATCGCCCGCGTGTCCCTTTTTTCCGAATTAAAAAAAAAATCGGATGCGCGGAGAGGACGGCGGCGATACGTGCGGCGACACGGGAGAGCCCAGTCGAGCGATAACCCTAACCCCCACCGTCCTCCTCTCTCCAGCCGAGCCCAGTCGAGCGATAACCCTAACTCCCACCGTGGCACGAGCAGCCGCCGCCAGGGTGAGCAGCCACCCAGATTCGCGCCGCCACCGGCCGGAATCGCGCCGCCGCTAGCCGGAATCGCGCCGCCTCCGCCTGGATTCGCCCCTCCCCGTCGCCTGGAGTCGCCTCCTCCTCCTGCCCTCCGCTGCCGCCCTTCTCCAGCCCAGCAGCAAGGTAACTGCTCCCTGCTCCCGTCCACCCTTTCCTGTGCGTGCTCTGCTCTCTGCTGCTTGCTCCCGTCCACCCTTCTCTGAGCGCTGCTGCTTGCTTGCTGATCTCAAAGGATGCGTGCACATTTTCTTGTTGGCTTGCTGCTTCCTGCTGGTTTGCTATGTCCTATGTGGTAGTGCTGAACGCTGAATTGATGGTCCAGGGAGTGAGATTCCGACATGGCATCTGCAGGCAGTCAATCTTCGGTTGGTGGTAGTGCAAGCAACTCCATAAACGTTGATGGTCCAGATGCTCAGGCTGGGGTTATCAATGCAAAGTATCCTCTATGGGCTCATGCCACAAAACTAACTGTAGATGGAACAGGACGTGGAGGAAACACAAGATTTAAAGTTATCTTGTTGTTATGTTATGTAATGCACACTTTTAATTGCTGCACTGTTAGACTATGATTTATGGCCTACTGAGCCAGTGAGCCTTGTATCTTCCTTAATTATCATGTAATCTTAGTGAACTTTTGAACTATTTGAGCTCTCGTTGTGGTCTGGTCTCTATGGCTGATTTGAGACTTTGCTTAATGTGAAGATGGAATTGGAAGTTACGAGGCTGGGAAGCATATATATCATTTGGTAAGCATGCTATAAGCCAACATCTTTCACTGTTTCTTGTTTCTCTCAAATTCTAATGAGTGCATTTGATCTATTTTGCATGTTATCCTTCGAGTGTGGAAGTTGAAGATGATCATTCATATATTGAGGAATGAGGACTTGCAAAGCAAACAAATGGCAGTATTTTGATCTCATCTCATGCATTCAATTATTCTTGTCTTTATTACATGGCATTTCATTAATTTTATATATATACTCGCCGTATCGCCGTATTGATGTTTTCTGAAATCGCCGTATCCTGTATCGCCGTATCCGTATCGACGTATCCGTCTAGCCGTATCGGTGCTTCGTAGGGCACGGTCAATAGGTAATATCACACCTTAAGAAACAAATTAGAAAAAGAAAAAAAGTGATATGGACAGGACTGGCCTGCATAAGCAGAACTCCTGAAGTCAAATAAGTGGTTTTCAATCTATAAGGAACTATACCATTCTATCATGATATAGCCAAAGATAATTATCACTACTGCAAGACAACCCACAAAGACGCTCCCATCTTCTGAGCTGTGAAACCAACTGCCAAAAGCAATAATACTAGGATAAAGCGATCTACCATGCTTCGACTCACAATCTAGAGGACATCATCTAACACTACCTACCCAGCATCAGCAGGTTGTCACAGCTCACAAAACAAATCCATACATAGAAAACAGTGGTAACAACAATTATAAGGTAGCAATTAATCGTCAAACCATTACAACAGCCATTTCTTCACCAGTCTAACAAATAAGCTAGAGATATGTAATACAACCGAGGAACTTATCAAACAGCCCCTGAAAACTTAACAAACAGCGCGGGGACAAAATTGAGAATTAAACAACGTCGATTTAATATCATAGCCCATCAACCACTTCCAGAACCAACACCCACCCCAACTGGTGGTTTCTGTAAAAGAGGGACAGCTGTGCTGCCTCTGGATGAATCGGGTGTTTTCCTGTGTAATCTTTTTTCAGTAATCCAGATGCGGTTTCTCAAAAAAAAAAAAAAACACCCACCCCAACTGCCAAACTATTGCAATCGCTGCGTCACCACCGGTATTATAATAACAGCAACAAAAGTCGTAATCGCCAACGCCTTCGACAAAACTAAACTAAAGCAGCAGCCGATCTCCAGTCAAACGGCCCATCAGCAAGCGAAACAACAGAATTGAGGGAAACCCGGCCACGTCAATGCAGAGACCCAATGCGGCGCCACGCCACGCGATTAAATAAAACTAGGGGTCGGTCAAGGCGCTCACCTCCTTCGCCCCGGCGGAGAACCCCCTCGTCGCCTCCGCGGACGCCGCCGCCGCGGGGCGGAGCCTCCGCAGCACCTGCCCCAGCATCTGCACGCAAAAACAAGGAACACGATGAACCGGTCGTCAGCAAGGCGGTCGCAGATCGAACCGACACGCAGCGTCGGGAAATGATCGGAAAGCAAGCAGGATTGCGGGCGAGGGGAGGAGGGGCTCACGGGCCCGGATCCGAGCTGCCTCCTGGCGGCGCCCAGCATCTTCCGCCTCGCGATCGGAGCGGCGGGCAAGATGGGAGGCGGCGGGGGAGACGAGGTGGGTGGGAGGAGACGCAGGCGCCGCCTCGGAACGGGAGAATTGGAGGAGGGATTCGGGTAGTAGGTTTTTTTTTTTTTTTGAGGGTTATTCGGGTAGTAGGTGGAGGAGGAGGAGGACGAGAGCGTGGATTAATACGTCTCTGCGCCAGATTCTTATTTACCGCGCGTTTTGCAGGGAAGCCCCCGGATTATCGTGGGTTTACCAGCCTACTAATCGTACGGTGTAGCCGGCCACGGGAGCCCGTGCCTAATAATTTGGGCCCCCGGATAATTTGGGCCCACGAAGATCACGCGCTCGTAGCTGACTAAAACTACGAAACCGGCCTACTGCGACCGATTGATTTTTTTTTTTTGGAATTCTGTTTGAAATCTCTAGAAAAAGTCTGACCTGTTCAAAGGTCATAGTCTCCCTAGCGGCAGTGGAAGATGACAACATGTCATGTCAGGACATAGGAAACCAAATCCTGAAATCATGTTATGTTCCTAACAGGCTAACACGGGTAGGCATTTATTTGATGTTCTTGCGGTGAGTGAGTAGAAAACATGGGAATCTTAAAGATCAGCAGCTCTGACGGCGCTTGTGCATTATAGAGCCATTAGCGGGCAATTTCACGAATAATTTGGTGTAGAGAAAACGGACAGACTGTATAAATCAACGGTTTGCAGACTAGAATTCGTTTCTGTAAAAGCTAAGGTATATTGAGAGATTCATTTTGCTGTATGCCAACATGAATATATACCTGCTATGTCAAACTAACGATCATCATCGTAGGGTGGAAACGGCATGCATGGGGATCACCAGAGAGTCGGAAACCAAGCTCTCTGTTTTCAGACAACGTTAAGTTTTTGGTTCAGAAACGAGACAAGCTTAAACAAGACTGAAAACTGACACATGCTCATCTTCATTCGGAAGATGATCAAATAAATTCGGATGTAAAATGCATAACGCCATGACTATCACATCATACATACACCTGGTGATGTGCAGGTCCACTTACAGTTTATCTGAACTCACCAAACGACTGAATCAGGCAGATAATAATAAGCCAAGTAACTGAAAAGGTTGGGGCAAAAACCATACATGTAACCAGATTTAATAAACGAGAACAACAGTTGGTGCCAGCCATCCGAGTAACAACTTGATAGCAGATATAGCCTTGTCCAACTCATGCTTAAAACTAGGTAAATCATGAACACGTAACTTAAGCCACATAACAGGTTTTTCTTAGTAATAGACGCAAAAGCTAGCAGAGAACTCTATGGTAAGGTCAAGCTGTCGGAAGCGGAGCACTCAGTCGAGGAAGCGCCGAAGCGAAGTCAGGCGCCAGCGTTGGGAGCTGGAGCACCGGCGCCGAAACCGCCGCCAGCACCACCGGCACCCCACCGACACCATCGACACGTGGAGCTTGTCCCCAGGCCTTTCCTCCTGCATATATTGAAAATTTAAACTGTTAGACGGTATTGCAAATATGCAATCAGGACAAACGTGCAGTCCAAAGATCTCGAGGCGTGCCAGTTTACTGCTATATAAATGAGAAAACAACGGTCAAAAAACAATATGCTAAGCAAATATTCAGCACTTGACAATTCATCATAAAGCAGATGGGTGATTGCTACAAAGTTCGAGCATAAGCATATCCATGCTATGATGCTAATGTTTGCAATTATAGACTACCCTATAAAGAATGCAAGGAGAAATCATTCTAATCAGCAAACACTTCTGAAGAATGATGACCAACAATTGTGTCAGTTAAACGGAATACATGCTACCCATTAAGCAGTAAGCACTACCAATGGAACATGGAAATGAAGTAATCATAAAACAACATTATGTAAGAAAATATACAGCACTGCACAAAATATGATGATCAGATAACAGCACCACACAATTCATCAAGAAAGTAGAAATCATAAAACAATATTATGCTAAGCAAATATACAGCACTGCACAAAATATGCTGAGCAGATATACAGCACCACATCACCACACAATTCATCAAAAAGTAGAACTATGTGTACTGCAATCAGGACAAAGGTGCAGTTCAAAGATATCGAGGCATGGCAGTTGACTGCTAAATAAATGAGAAATCAACAGACATAATACAATATGCTAAACAAATATTCAGCATTTCACAATTTATCGTAAAGCAGAAGGGTGATTGCTACAGAGTTCGACCATAAGCATCTCCATGCTAATGTTTTGCAAGGAAGAACAAACCACCTTTAAACAATACATGAAGAAATCATTCTAATCAGCAAACACTTCTGAAGAAAGATGGCCGAGCAGTGTGTCAGCTAAACAGACTACATGCCACCCATTAAGCACTACCAATGGACCATGGAACTGAAGAAATCATAAAACAATGTTATGCTAAGCAGATATACAGAACTGCACAAAATATGTTGAGCAGATATACAACACCACACAATTAATCAAGAAAGTAGATGGGTGATTGCCTAAAAGTAAAACCTTACAAACATATCCATGCAAAGCTTGCAAGGAAGATACAAATACATGAAGAAATCATTCTAATCTGCAAACACGCTCAAGGAAGATGGCCAATAAGTGTGAGCTAAACAGAGTACATGCTACCTATTAAGCACTAGCAACGGAACATGTAAACGAAGAAATCATAAAACACCATCTTTGCAAGCATGAAATTTGCAAGGAAGATCCAATACCAATCTATACCTCTTATAAGACAAAACCCCACTAAGTTCATTTATGAATTTTCTATCTCCACATGCACCATGTCCACATCATCAATTAAGCATAGCCGTGTGATTTTCATCTTCATCCGTCCATTTTATTGTCCAAAGCGTGTTGATGATGCTGCAGTTCGCACAAATTTGTCCGGTACGTCGTATAGACTCCTACGAAATAAAATCCCGTAAAAAAGAAGTCATAGACACACACGAGTGCGCCCGTTCCCGTAATAATTATGGTGCGCACCCGACCCTGTGCCTCTTCCGCTCCTCAATCTTGGGAACAAATAGTGGCTTGCTGTTTATCTCCGATGTTCGCCGTATTGAAATCCCTTTGGTAGTGCAACCCGTCTGTCCGCCTCCCTCTACCATCTCCCCCAACTCCCAAGCGGCCAAGCCGCCGCAGTCGCCGTCGTGGATCCTTGCCGTGCCATGGCCATGTGCCCCTTTGACATCCTCCCAAATGGTTCTTGTGCTTGGAGCTACCAAGTTCTTACGTGTATGCTGGCATCACCTTTATCTGGACCCGATGAGCCTCCATGTCGTCGTTGTGTGGTTGTCTGAAAAATCTCAAGTGTATCGGTTTTGCTGTACACGTTTTGCTGCAACAGTCTGCATGCAACCATCACTTGAGTCAGTATGATACTGTGGCAGAGATACAGAGAGGATTTCTTGATTTTCTATTATATACACCATTAGGTTATTCATCGTTATTGGGTTTCTGCATGGACTAGGTCGTAATTTGTGCAGGGAGATCATATATACAGGTACGTATGATCCACACTCACCATCAGCAGGATAAAGCTAGGAACCAATCCGGCTTTCCCTCACCAATTTTCTTCATTTGGTTTAGCTTTTTTGCCCATTTTCAGTAATTTGTGCTATCATCATTCGACAACTCATCAATTTTCCATATTCGACAGTAAATTACTTTGTGCATCATATTTTTGTTGTAACTCTTTTTATTTCACGTATCCATATCTGTTATGGTTTCTTTTCAGTGTTCATATAAACAGGCTTGAGGGATATTTAAGAACAGAATTTGTGATACCAAGATTTAGGAGTACATGATTTTCCATTTCAATTGAGAACTCATAGAGGCATTTTTTTCTACGGGTGAACTATGTAGTTTACAAGACAGGGAAACCTGGGAAATATTACAGTGATTTATGTTGTATCATATGGACTAATCTGGCACCGCTGCATATGAGATTTTGAACTGCTGGAAAAGCCAAATGATAGTACGTTGCATGTTCATCTCAAATGTACATTCATGTTTATAATCGTTTGGTTATATGTGCTTACTAATAATATACATTACGAATTATGCACACAAGGAGACGAAGTAGATAGTTAATTTTTGGGGATGGTCACTCCATGATGTGTACTAATTCAAACTCTATTACTCTCATTATGTGCGTGAGTTGTCCAGATTCAAGTGACTTTCCCCATCATTATAGAAACAGTATACCACATTGCTCCAAACATAATATATATTGCTTCCAAATTTCAACATTGCCATGTGTTCTTATTGTAAAATAAAATTCAAGGTTAGCTTTGCATATATTATGCTAGAACCTTTATGTTTTGACCATATTATATGCAAAAGTCTTCTACACTAACTTTTTTGTGCAATAACAATTCTTAATTTTGACCTTCTAGATTAAGCCCCAAATTATCCTGTTTGTATGTTTTTAGTTGTACCCACAGTCAATTGTTTGCTTCATAGAATTTCTGGCAACCTGTATGGTTGATGAAATCACACCATCTTTCCATGCAATACTTTATTGACCTACTAAAGGCTGTTAAATAGAAAATTATTTCACGTCGATTAATTTAAGCCTCTCGACTATTTAGACACTGATTGAATCTTGCATATTCCTATAAACAACTTCAAGTTACATGTCGTCTCATATCTTTTCATTTACATAAGAGTTTTTAAAAAGATTCCCGCTGCAACGCGCGGGGTAATCTTCTAGTAACATATACAAGAAACACTACTATCACCAACGATTCACTGCCAACAAACTGAACAGAGGAACAATGTTCACACATTAAAATTTCACATCCTAATTAAAGTACCAATTCATCCCACGAGAACTATGTGTCGCAATCAGAACACACGTGCAGTCCAAAGATCTCGAGACACGTCAGTCCAGTGCTAAATGAATGAAAAAACGGTCATAGAACAACTATTCAGCACTTCACAATTCATCATACAGCAGATGGGTGGTTGCTACAAAGTTAGACCATAAAGGCAAGTACGATCAAACTACCTATAACGAATGTAGGAAGAAATCATTAACCAGCAAACACTTCTGAAGTAATTAAGATGGCCTCATGGCCAACACAAGTGCGTCAGCTAAACAGACTACATACTAGTGCCCATTATGGAACATAGAAAGGAAGAAATCATAAACCAATACTATGCTAAGCAAATGTACAGCAGTGCAGAATAATGCTGAGCAGATATATTCGATATACACCACCATGCACATCACCACACAATTCATCAAAAAATTAGATGGTTGATTGGCTAAAACCTAAAATTTAGACCTTGCAAGCATGGATACCTATAAAAAATACAAGAAACCATTCTGATCTGCAAACACGTATGAAGGAAGAGGGCCAACAAGTGTTGTCAGCTAAGCAGACTACATGCTAGCTAGCGATTAAGCACTACCACGAATTGAACATTGAACATAGAAAGGAAGGATACTCGGTATCGATGAGTCAATACAAGGAGGAGGATCCCATACCCTGGGGTGGAATGGACGCGGCGGCGGTGCGCGGTTCTTGCGGCCCTTACGGGAGCGGACGCGGATCTGTTTCAGCCGGATTGCACATCCCACGCACCAGCGCTCCTTTTCGTACAGCTTGGGGAGAACGTAGCCTTCCAGGACGCAGGACTCCTTCAGGTCACGGATGCCCGCGTTATCCACGGGGTTTTGCACCTTGAATCTCTTGATGGCCTTGTCCTACCAAATCAAGAAAAACGGCGGCATGGTCAGACACCACCGCGCACAAAGTAGACGTTTTTCGTTGGAAAAAGGGCGCGTGATGAAGCTTGCGTACCTTGGGGACGCACCTGGAGCACCTGTCGCAGCGCACGAACTTGACGTGGCCGCGGCCATGCTTGCTGCGGCCGCCGTTCCGGCGCTTCACGGTCTGCAGAGAGCGGCACGAGAGCGAGAGAGCGCGCGCGGGTCAGACCAGCCGACATTGGATCGCATGAAGAAGACGAGGCGAGAGCACAGGAGGTCGGTTCGTACCATGGCGACGGCGGGCGCGAGGGCGCGCGGGGGTGTCGACGGACGGCGGAGGTCGGCGGCGAGCTTCGAAGTCTCCGGGCCTTGTGGGATTTGCCCCACCGGGGCGGCGTGGTCGTTATATAGCGAGTGGGAGGTAGCCAAGGCCCGGATGACATCTAGCCGTTTGTTCGCGCATCGACGGTCTACGAAGGGTGGAGCTTGTGAGTGGAACCAAGATGTGCATTTATGGTGTCGCCAATTGCGACAAGACCAAACTGCCCATGCGTGTGAGAACTGAGAGGATGCCACGTATTCAGAGTGTCAAAATGGAGGAGAAAAGCCGTATTCACTTGGAGGAAGCGTCAAACCGTTTAAGGTGCTTTTGGCAATCACACGTACGTACGATACCCTATTTTATAGGAAAGCGTCTAACCCTTTAAGTATTGCTTCAGTCAAATGTTTTTGTGTGATCTTATTATGTCATGGTGACCATACATTTGCACGTACACTGAAAGGGGGTCTTGGATCGCATTATGTTGTGATTTAGTTTACATGGTAGATTGCATTTGGAGTAAAAATCATCCATGTAGTACTTGCAAAGATGACATGGCACTACTTTCAAAAAAAAAAAAGATGACATGACACTACCTTATAGCCAGCTGCCGGCTGGGAAATCTATTTTGCCTAGTAGATGTAGATGCACCCTCTATTCAAAAACCGTATTTCAGAATGTCGAAGGAACAAAAAAAATCGGGTGTACATATGGATATCTTATGTCTATACAAAAACAATTGCCCAAAAATATTTTTATGGCCTATTTAAAAAATACAAATTTTGGTGTTCCAAAATAATTTGTAGAGAACTTTTTTTGTCTTTTTATACAGGCCACACAAATGACATTTTTATATAACTTTTTATGCGGACATGAAATGTCCGGACATACACACGAAATTTTTATTTGGAATTTTTTGATAGTTTAAAATATATTTAAAATACATTTTATAACATGTGTATCTACACGTATGAGTCAAAACATCGTATCCGTTGTAGGCGATGCTATTATCCTTGCTCTAAGTTGAGTATGACAAACGTCTTTGTATTTGTCCTAAAATTTAAGTCGAAATAAAAGAGTTTAACTCTGATTGTTGGTCCGCTAATGGGATTTGGGACTAGCAGACCCGTGATTTCTGCGAAGCCATGCCATATCCGAGAGAGGTTATGAGAAATGAGGTAATAGTCTTCCTCTCAGTCGCATTATAATTGTTTCTCATTTCATTATTCATATAGTGATATACATGGGAAAAACTTAATTAGCGCAATGTTCTGATAAATTGTAGTACTATGTATAAGCATAGTTACGTGAGTTGGTGGGTGTGATATGGTAACTGGCTATCAATAGGACAGGGTTTTAGTTTTTTTTCATTATGTGCATTACAGTCCTATTTAATTATCCCCCCCCCCCCCCCCCACCCCTCCCCCGTCAAATTTGTTTTTATCTCTCCCCCACCCCCTACCCACAAAAAATAACCTAAGCACCGGCAATATGAAGAAATTTGTAAGTATTGTATGCATACATTATTTGATATTATTAGTGTTCTTGGATTTACTTATTTTGTTCATAAAAATTTATAAACATATATTGATCATTTTTTTACCGTCTATATTAAGGGCCCCGGTTTCTAGTATCGCATCAGGCCCTGAAACCTAAGTACCGGCCATGTACTTATAATATGTGCTATGCATAAAATAATCTTCCTACTTAGAAACTACTCCATTGTGAGCTGTAATATCAGAATGGCAACAAAAAAACACAATTAGTCATGGTTGTGGAGATACAAAATCAAAAGGCCACTAGCCAAGCATAATACGTGTAGGCTCAAAGTAGCTTGAGCCGTTATCAATGGAATAGTGAATACTTGTATATATATTTTTGTAGCAATCAGGCACGGAGACAAGGGGGGCGATCAGGGATACGCACCCCCTATGGCCATGATTTTCTTTAAAAACTAGCAATATCTACTCCTCGTTTAGGATGTTTTAGCTAGTTTAGCCCCCCTCATGCAGATCACAAGACTAATTAGTCTAGATCCACCCCCTTGAGCTCAACTCCTGGCTCCGTCCCTCCTAGCAATGCACTTATATTTAGCTAGTATAACATGAGACTTTGTTAATGTTCTCTAATGATCCCTCTAATTTTTATTCCTTCAACCTGATGTAATGTTTTCTCTTAATTAATAAAGTCATATCGTTTCTATTCAAAAAAATAAAAAGTCATATTGTTTGGGCAAAAAATATATTTCTAAGTGGTACTTAAGTTCTACATGGAAATGTTAACATCAGACTTCCATCAGTTTTATGTTTATGTATCTTGTGAGACTTCTATCAGTTTCAAGTTTATGTATCTTGTAAAATGCATTTGAAATAGACGGGCATGTGAAGCTCTCTCTTGCAATATTTTCACCGTGGGAGAGTATCCGACGAAGACCACTTTACGATGGAAACTAGTGAAAACCACATTTTGAGTTCCCAAAATTCTAAGAGATGTGATGTAAAACATGGATATGGGTTCTGTTGTATATTGTGATTCCACAATTTTTTATCAAAAAATATGACCATATGTGACCTGTGCAAAAAGAGAAAGATCTAAGTAAATAGTATCAAGTGATATTCGCACTTAATTTGCCTTTTTTCACAGTTCACATATGGTCATATTTTTGGATGAAAATTTGTGTGTGCACAAGACACAACATAATATATGTCTATGATTGACATGGGTATGCCTATCGGGTACCCTACCATGAGAGTACCTGGTGCACGTATCGACTAGGCCCAACTATCAGAGCCTACATGAAGCCCATGAAGGAAGGCCCAAGAAGATGGAGTATCCTCCAAGTTTGGCGAAGCCATAGTCGGTTTGGACTTTTCTTACATGTAAATCGAGTCGATTACGAACACCCGAGACCCAGCCTACTATTTAAGGGCTGGGAGGGCCATCGAACCAGACCACGAAACACCAGAGCCACCAAATCCTTGAGAGATTGACATCTCGCCGGGATCCCTTTGTAACCACCATATTCGCAAATCAATAACAGACAGGCAGGACGTAGGGGTGTTACCTCCACACGAGGGCCCTGAACCTGGATAAAATCTTTGCCTTGCTTGTCAGCCGACGATACTACCAGCTCTACCACGTTCTCTTCCCCATATTCACAACCCAGGGACCTTAACCATGGGTCTTGATGAGTCTACCCCTCGTCAAGTGGCGCTGTCTGTGAGAACGAATAGCGCTGGACTCGAAGTTTCGCCGGTCCCATCAGCAAACGGCGGTTCGCCGATCACATCTGCAAACGGCGACTCGCCGATCTCGTCTGCAAACGGCAACTCGCCGATTGAATCTGCAAACGGCAACTCGCCGATCACGTCAGCAGACCACAACTCGCCGATCCAGGCGACACACAGCGACTCGCCGAACCACTCGAAAAGCGGCAATCTGCCCGCTTCACCTGCAAAAAGTGCATCTGCTCCTCTGATGAACTTTGATCCGCACTCGCCAGATCTTCAGGAGACATTCTCTGGTCTTGAGTCAGGTTTGGATTTAACTGTTGGAGCATTCAGTTTTTTCGTAAACAATCTTGGTACGCAGGACTTGACAGATCCGCGGCAACTCGCGTTGGGCGCACCCGAGGCTCCGTCGACTGCGTTCGTCCCATCATCGATTCTGGAAGCCTGCTCACCCGCAACCACCATGTCGACTGGAGAGATCAATGCGTACATGACAAAAGAACTCCAGGGCGAGGAGGCTGAATCAGCATACCGCACAAGCGACTTCGCCTCCGACCTCTTACTCGACGATAGCTTCGACTGCGGGCTTTCCCTCGATGACTTCTACGAGCCCGCGACTCATAATGACATCAACTTCAACTCTAAGATCTGCACCAACACCAACCTCGACTCAGAGATCCATAATGGCTTCGCCAACACCGAGATGAGCATAAGCGATGAGCACATCGACAACGAGATTCGCCTGGAAGATCTACTCGATGAGCATACTGGCTCTGACATGAGCTTGGACGACGACGTCGAGTCCATGACTGGAATCGACAGCGCATACACGTGCCCACGGGTCACGCCCCATCAGCTGTACGTTGCCTTCTCTGCAGAATCATCTGCAGCCGCAGCCGTCCGCAGGCCTACACAATTCCCATGCACGGTAACCATGCCGGATGGGGTCACAACCCTGGTAATCACGGCAGAGATGGCAGAAAAAGCAGACAAAGTCGTCAAGGAATGCACAATGATGCCAGCAGGCTCAACTCCAGAGAAGATGTTGACCTTCCAGTACTTCAACTGGCAGGAATCGCTTCGACTGCAGAACTACCGAGCTGCACTCGAAGAACGCAAAAGGCAAGCTAGCCTGTCGAGTGCACGAAGGAGACAGTTGTGTCTTAGCTCCACAGGGCAAGCAGCCCCAAGACAGAGGTCAAGACTGGCGGACCTCCCAGAAAACGAGAGAGCAGCCATCACTCGCAACTTGTCATTCATGACACACGACGATGATGGAATCCCAGTACCCAAAACAGCTGAGGGTGCTTTGATCTCCGTGGGTGCCTACCTTAAAGCAATGCATCCTCCGGCGGATGATCCCAACGCCGCCCTGCATCGCCAACAAATCAAATCGCTAGCTCTGGCAGCAAAGGCTATACAGCCAGAAGACAAAACTCCAGGAGAGAGTCGAGATCGCCAAGTAGCAACCCCGCAACATGCAGCACGTGATCATAGCAGTCGCAGTCACCACTCGGAGGATAGAAGAAGCACACACCGATACAGGTCCAGCAGAAGCAGATCTCGCAGGTCGTACAGTAGCGACTCATACTCTGATCGAGAACCAGAGCCATGCGGAGCCTTGTGCTTCACTCGACGCATCCGCGAGACACGGATGCCCAAAGGGTTCAAGTTAACGTCTGAACAACCCAAGTACAACGGCAGGCAAGAACCGTCTGGGTGGTTAGAGGACTACAGACTCGCCGTCTCGTGCCAGCGAGGCACGAATACCACAGCGATGCAATACATACGACTTATGCTCGAAGGCACAGCCCACGACTGGCTCAAGGCGCTACCTCCGTCGTCATACGACTCATGGGATGACTTCCGAAGAGACTTCATAAAAAACTTTGAGCCTCTCTGTGAGCGCTCGAAGACATTCGAAGAACTAAGAGCTTGCGTCCAACGATCAGACGAGTCGTTGAGATCATACATACGGCGTTGGACCGAAATACGCAATTCAGTAGGCCAAATATCTGAAGATAGGGCCATGGACGCCTTCACAATGGGACTCGCCAGGAAAGACTTCAAGGAGCACTTGGTCGCGAAAAGCCAAGTTCCTTGGCTCAACTCCTAAAAATCGCGACTGAATGGGCAGATGGAGAGGATTCTGTGCGAAGATCCCGCGCTTCTCCACCACGCGATGGCCATGACAGCGGCAGTCGAAGCGGCGCAAACGTTCAAAACGTCCTTACGACGACGACAGACCCGAGTTCATGGCGGCTGGATACACACAACCTCGTGATGATCAGGACAGGAGTAGCAGAAGGTCGGATGATCGACGGGACAGTCGAGACCGCGAGCCACGAAGCGACAGCTACAAAAGGCAAGAGTGGCGCAAACGCGCTGACACAAAATCCGAGAGATCATTCGAAGAAAAGATGGACGACTGGTGCAGATTCCACCTCTTTAAGGGGGAAGACGGAAAATTACGCTCCAACCACACGTTGAGGAATTGCAGGGAATTCGACCAATTGGCGTCTGATTACATGACACGACTGAAAAGGCACGGCCCTGCACCCGCTCAGTCGACCCCTGACAAGTGCAGCAACCAAATGCGGTACCCGCCATAATGGGTCCTCAGCCGCCACCACAGCCACCACCACAGCCTGGTACAGGCGCGCATTTTGCGGGTGCCATACAGCCCGGACATCGGGTAGAAGATGATCAATATCCACAGCCTCACGGGCAGATGTACATGATACAAAAGGGTCGCCCCTCCAACAGGCAGCAAAAGCTAATCACTCGACAGGTGAATATGGCTGTCATGGCACCTCCTGCTGTGCCCGAATTTCTGAAGGGATCAGAGACCACCATAAGCTTCAGTCGGGCGGACCACCCCCTTCTGTAGTGCGACCAGGGCACGCCGCTCTGGTACTCGACGCGCAAATCGGAGGCTACGCCATGACCAAGGTCTTCATGGACGGAGGCAGCGGCATAAACATCATCTTCTCAGACACGCTCCGCAAAATGAACAGGTCAGTCGAAAACCTCCCAAAATCTTCAAATACCTTCCACGGTATCGTTCCTGGCAAAGCAATCAGCCCAGAAGGCACCATACAACTCGACGTTACGTTCGGGGACAAAAGCCACTTCAGGACAGAGTCGATTGAGTTTGAGGTCGTCGACTGGAAATCACAATACCATGCTATCCTTGGGCGCCCGACGTTTGCTCGATTCATGGCGGTACCGCACTACGCGTACCTCATGCTGAAGATGCCAGGACCAAAAGGAGTAATCACTGTCCATGGAAACTTTCAAAGGTCAGACGCTTGCGACCGTGAGTTCAGCAAAATCTCCGAGACGTTCGGCATGGAACAGACACTCGCTGATTGGCGATCTCCAACGACCGCACACTCCTTCCGAGCATAAAAGCTGGCAGTCGACAGATCCTTCAACGCAACAAATGACACAAGGTCGCATCAGGTGCACCCGACCGACCCGTCCAAGACAGTCAATGTATCTCGAGTCTGCCTATCGCATAGGAAGGCGCGCTCGTCGAATTCCTCCGTGAGAACTGGGAAATATTTGCGTGGTGTCCAGCCGACATGCCAGGTATTCCCAGGGAATTCGCCGAGCACTCTCTCCAATTGTTTCCAGATGCAAAGCCAGTCAAGCAAACGATGCGCCGAATCTCCGGCCCAAAGCGAACCGCAGTCGAATCTGAAGTCGACCGGTTACTCGCAGCAGGATTCATCAGAGAAATCAAGAAATCACAATGGGTGGCCAACCCCGTACTCGTAGAGAAGAAGCATACAGACATCCTTCGGATGTGCGTGGACTTCACAGCTGAACAAGTGCTGTCCAAAGGATCACTTCCCGCTACCTCGAATCGACCAGATCGTCGACTCCACCGCCGGATGCGCACGACTCTCCTTTCTGGATGCTACTCAGGTTATCACCAGATAAGGATGAAGCAAGAAGACGAAGAAAAAACGGCGTTCATAACCCCACTCGGGGTCTACTGCTACACAACTATGCCCTTTGGGCTCAAAAACGCGGGTGCAACATACCAGCGCATGATGCAGACTGCCTCAAAAAGCAAATCGGACGCAACGTCCAAGTCTATGTGGATGACATTGTCATTACCACAAGGGAAAACACACTACTCGACGATTTGAGGGAGACGTTCGCAACCTCAAACGCTTCCATATCAAGCTCAATCCTAAGAAGTGCACGTTCGGCGTTCCAGCCGGGCAGCTCTTGGGTATCTAGTCTCTGCCCGTGGAATCGAAGCAGACCCGGAGAAAATACAGGCCATCCTCACAATGCAAAGGCCTTCAAAGCTTCACGATGTGCAGAAACTAGCAGGTCGAGTGGCAGCGCTCAGTCGATTCATCAGCAAACTGGGCGAAAAGGCACTGCCATTCTATCGACTGATGAAGAAGGCGGACAAGTTCGAGTGGACGCCAGAAGCGAAGCAGCCTTCACAGATCTCAAGCGGATCCTCACAAGCCCTCCGATCCTCGTCGCACCTAAGGAACGGGAGCCACTATACCTGTATGTCTCGGCTACAAACAGGGTGGTGAGCACCGTGCTGGTAGTCGAACGCATGGAGGAGGGGCACGCCCAAAGCATACAACGTCCAGTCTACTACCTGAGCGAGGTTCTCTCCATATCAAAGCAGCGGTACCCGCACTATCAAAAGCTGGCGTACGCCGTGTTCATGTCCTCGGAAGTTGACGCACTACTTCACGAGCACCCGATCACCGTGGTGAGTAACTCAGCAATCGGTGATATCCTCACAAACCCCAATGCAACTGGGCGAGTCGCAAAATGGCTCATCGAGCTAGCACCAAGGACATCAAGTACGAGCACCCGAAGGCCATCAAAGCACAAGTCCTACCTGACTTCACAACCGAGTGGATAGAAGCCCAATTGCCTGGAACACAGATGTGTCCAACTCATGGACCATGTACTTCGATGGGTCAAAGAAACACGAAGGCGCAGGAGCAGGCGTCATCCTCATATCACCAAAAGGAGACAAGCTCCGCTATGTTCTGCAGATGGGATTCAAACTACCCTCCAACAACGAGGCTGAGTACGAAGCCTTGATCCACGGCATGCGGATGGCCAAAGCACTTGGGTGCACTCGATTGATGATCTACGGCGACTCGAATCTTGTGGTGCAGCAAACAATGAAGGCCTGCGACACCATAGCAGACAACATGATCGCCTACCGCGACCTGTACAACACACTGGAGGGCAGCTTCGATGGCTGCGAGTTGCGGCACATAGGAAGAGAAAGTAACGAAGAAGCAGACATGTAGCCAACCTTGGCTCTACTGGCGCGCAAGTTCCACCTGGTGTCTTCCTCGAGCGCATCGAGCACAGATCCATCAAGGAAAAACGAGCACCTCCTACATCGACTACACCAGCCAAGAGCAAGGCACCCAGCACAGAGGATCCTCCAGTCGAGGTACTCCTCATTGAGCCAACTTGGACTCAACCTTTCCTGGCATACATACTCCGCAACGAGCTGCCGAAGACATAACCGAGTCCGGCGCGTCACTCGAAGATCCAAGGCATACACCGTCATTAACGGCGAGTTATAAACGAAGCATATCAGGTATGTTCCAACGATGCATCGCATTCGAAGATGGCCAAGCCATACTTCGAGATATTCATGCAGGTACCTGCGGGCATCATGCCAGCAGTCGATCACTCGTAGCCAAAGCCTTTCGAGCAGGTTTTTACTGGCCCACAACACTCAAGGACGCAGAAGACATAGTCAAAAGGTGCATCGGCTGCCAAAAATTCGCGACAAAGCCGCACGCACCCGCATCAGCGTTGAAGACAATACCATTGGCCTGGCCTTTCGCCCAGTGGGGGCTCGATATGGTTGGGCCACTCAAAAAATCATCGCATGGCGGGCATACTCACCTCCTGGTGGCAGTCGACAAGTTCACAAAGTGGATCGAGGCGGTCCCCATCACAAATTCGACTGCTACTACGGCAGTCAACTTCATAAAAGCATAATCTACCGCTTCGGTGTCCCAAACAGTATCATCACTGATAATGGCACAAACTTCACGGCTGAAGAGTTCCGAAATTTCTGCAAAGAGCAAGACATCACGCTCAACTATGCATCCGTGGTGCACCCACAATCCAATGGCCAAGTCGAAAAGGCTAATGGACTCGTGACAAGCGGGATCAAGAAGCGCCTCCTGGTGCCATTCAAAAGAGCCGCGGATGGCTGGATCAAAGAACTCCCATCTGTGCTATGGAGCCTACGCACAACTCCTAATACTTCGCACAGTTCACTCCATTTTTTATGGTCTACGGTGCAGAGGCAATCCTGCCATCAGATGTAAGATTTAATGCACTAAGAGTCGAAGCATACAATGAAGAAGACGCGGATGAAGCACTCGAGGACGCAGTCGATTTGCTTGATGAAGCGCGCGACACGGCCCTGGCTCACACAGCTGTTTACCAGCAGGATCTCCGCAATTACCATAGCCGTCGACTGCGCACCAGGTCCTTCGAAGTTGGCGACCTAGTTCTTCGACTGAAGCAGAAAAAAGTTCACAAGCTCGCCTCCCCATGGGAAGGTCCCTTCATCATCACGAAGTCCTTGGCGGGGCGCATATCGACTGAAGCACGCAAAGACAGGCGAACTTTCACATAATCCCTGGAACGTTGCGCACATGCGTCGTTTCTACGCATAGATTGTTCAAAACCATACAATGCAATAGGTAATATGTCGGATGGCTGCAGGTTTCAGACGCGCTCTTTTCCTTACCAGGGTACCTAAGGGGGCTGGAAGGTTTTTAATGAGGCGGCCTGCAGCCTAATATTCAAAAGTGGAATATAATCAATGTTCCTCCTACTTCTCTGTGTTTACTACTCGCATAATTCATAACTTAACCGCACCCGAAACACTCGGGGGCTGCGTTATCAATCACACGAGCTCTCGTTCTTGCAAAACACAACACCTTAGCCGCACCCGAATGCTCGGGGGCTGCGTCACAAGGATCCAAAACAGGAACACAAAAACACTGCAGCCGCACCCGAATGCTCGGGGGACTGCACTGTCATTTGCTTCATAATCAGTACATGTTTCATAAACCCCACTCGATCGACTCGGGGGCTGGGCAAATACAACAATGCACAATTCATCTACAAAGAGTCAAAATTTACACTCGGGAGCTGCCCCCTTTACAAAAATTGCACTCGCAAGCCACTCTAATCCTCTGGTTCATCCTTGATGTTCAGCACAGGACCACAAAGCTGTTCGTGAGTACACTCGATTAGCGTCTCCACAGCACGAATAGTGTCGTCCAGATCTCCCCGCGCCAAAATCGCTCCGGATGCGGGTGGCGGCAGCACCAAAGTTGGTTTTCGACTGCGCACATACGCCATCGCCGCGTTGGTCCCAACCACACGTTTTTGCGTCAGCAACTCTCGAATAGGAGCTACATGGTGAAAAACATCCAGCAAGGCGTGGATCCCTTGTAGTTGCGGCCCCGAAGGAAAAAAGAGTCTCATTCAGACGAATAAATGCCATCCGACACAACTCGAGCAATTGGGCACTCCGCCAGGAGCGATCCTTCAAAGTGGCGAGTATGCGAGCATGGTACCTATGAAGCCAAAAACGTTGACGTCCAGTCGTGGGGTCGTCAACCACGTTGTCCAAACGCCCTTCCACGCGGGTTTCCTCCGTCTGGAAGTTGTCAACAAAGCCTGCAAAACAGGCACACCAGTCAAATCCAAAGGACAAGGCTATGCAAAAAGTTTGTAAAACAGAGCACGACTCGAACTCACACTCGAGTTGCCTGTTCACAAGCTCCATCTCTCCGAGCACATAATCCTCGCGTTGGGTGGCCAACGCGGGCCTCATTTTCAGCCGACTCAGCTCGTTCTTGGCATTCTTCAAGTCCTGCTCCATTTTCACAAATTTGGCTTTCATAAACTCCATCACCTTGGCATCATTTGCAATCTGAGCCTGTGATCGGGTGGTGGCCGGAGCCTGCGAAGAGCCAGTCGAGGCGGCGGGTTCCCGTGACTGCTCAAAGGGCATAATCATAAACACAAAGTTTGTATCAGAAGTAGAAATCCAAGGCATATGTTAAAGATCAAATAGCATTCAGCTCTTCGAGTGTAGACGCATTAGCAAAAGACCATTGGCATAAAGGAGTAGCAAAATCATATGCGTACTCGCGGTTCAAAGATATCATTACATGGCATAAAAACAAAGAAAAGGTGCAGCTGCCCTAAACCTAGGAAGTCGACTCCGACTTCGACTTAAGCAAACGAGCAGCAACCTCTGCAGCCCGGCGCTCCATGGTGGCCATAAAAACTTCGGCCAGTCGCGCAGCTGGCCTGCTAACACCCTTCAGAGGCACAAGCTTCCCGTCTGGCCTCCGCGGGAAGTCAGAGAGAGCTTTCTCGTAGTCACCCTCTAATCCATGACCTAGAAGGAGCTTGAGGGTGGACTCCGAGCCGCGTACCGTGAGGGCGCGAGCGAAATCCGCCATGGTGGAAGTCCCCGGGCCAAGCACGTCGGCAAATCCTTCCGCAGTCGATGGTACTTCGCCGCTCGGAAACACAGCCTCGTACACGGCGCCAAGTGTACTCGCCGACTTGGCGAGTGAATCCTTCGTGTGGGTGCACATGACCCCGAGGTCGCCCACAACACGGTCGAGTGACAGATCGTCACTCGCCCCGTCTGCAGAGGCCGGCGTGCCAACAACTTCTTCACAAATCAAAAAAGAGCAAAAGTCATTGTATGACACTTGGTAGCTACACCATAATGTCAAAGGGAAGGGAATACTCACCCCCCATGACCTGCGCAAGTTGCGCCAGCTGTTCAGCATATCCTCGCTCGCGCGCGGCAGCTGAGTTGGTGGCAGCATCTAGCTCCTTCTTCGACTCAGCGCGCTGCGCGGCGAGTGCCTCTTCTAGCTCCTTCTTCTCGCCTGAAGCAGCAAATCACATACAGTTCATACTCGACAAAGACAGGCATTGCAAAAATAAGGATCAGAAAACAACGGTAAAAGTAAACTCACGACTGAGTCGCTCCAGGTCATTACGTAGGCCATCCCTCTCCTGCTCCACTTGGACATAAGCCTTGGCAGAATCCGCCAGTGTGCGGTAGAAGGGCTGCAAACACACACAGTTGGCATAAGTAGTAACGCACGCAGCCTCAAAACGCGGGTTGGGTAAAAGCTACTCACATGATTCCTCCAAGGCTCAGGAGTCGAAGCAGACGTCCCGACCTCCACAGTCGCTGCAACCGCAACCTTGGTCGCCTCCACAACAGCAGTGGTGGCCATCGGCTGGGCGACCTCTGGCACGGCAGGAGAGATATCCAGGTGTTCTGGGGTCGGAACTCTCTCGGCTGGAGGAGACGCAGGTTGATCGTTTTCAGTGCTACGAAAGGCACAAATAGAAAGACAATTAGCACAAGTATGCCACAGCATAACGGACTTCATATCATAAGCAACAACACATACCTGTGTTCCTCTTCCTTATCGTAGTCGAGGTCTTCAAAATTTGGGCCTCCAAAAATGGGGGCACCACTCGAATGAGGAGGAGGAGTCGAGCTCGTAGAGCATACACGCAAAGGAGCGGCCCTGGGAACAGGTGGTGAGCCTGATTCCTCGTCATCCTCCAGGCCCCGCTCCTTCACGGGTGAACTCACAGCAGAAGCTACCTTCTTGGCCAGTCGACGACGCTTTGGAGGCGCATCGTCGGCTTCGCGGTCAGAGGCGGCCATTTCTTCAGTTTGCACCTCTTCTGCTGCTTCCTCCTCGACCTCCTCTACATGCGAAGTGGTGGCAGAAGGGATCGGTGACTGATCCCCCTTCACGTCCACCTCTTGTACTTGAGTTTCCTCAGTCGGGCCATCTTCTGGCAGAGGAGGGAGCGAGGCAGTCGTCGAATGACTCTGCATAACAGATATCAAAACCGCAAAGTTAGAAGCAAAATTCAAAAAGACTGCAATACATATGAGTGGCAACTCCTAAAAACTGCACGCATATCGTAAAACAAACATACCTCAAGTAAAGGATTTTCCGTCCCATACGGAGCAACGGGGCAGTCGACGTTGCAAGGATCGGCTGCCGTCAGGTTGGTGATGGATCGCACATGCGCCAACAGCTCATTCTTGACAGCTCCTCCGGGCTCATTTGACTGGGTCGTGCGCGCCCTCATACTGCCAGATAGGGTGTGCCCGGGCACGGATCGGCCACACCCGCCTCTTCACAAAGGTGGCTATCAGATGCACACCTGTCACCTTATCGAGAAGGCCTCCAATCTGGGTCAGCAAAGGGCCTACCTCCGCCAGTTCTTCGGCTGAGAGCTGGTGGTCCCAGGCCTTAGTCTTGGCAAAAGCAGCAGTCGAGAAGGCGGCGACTGCGCCCTGTTCGACACTCGCATAAAACCATCCTTTCCTCCAGCCTTGTGCGGAGTCGATAGTCTTCAGGCAAAAGTATCGGGTGTCGCTGCGCACCTAGATCCCGCAGCCACCCACAGGGTAGGTGCGGCCGCCTCCTCTGTTCGGTCGCACCATAAATATGGTCTTCCACAACGCCCAGCTGGGTGCGACGCCGAGGAAGCACTCGCACAGCGTGATGAAGCACGCAATATGCAGAACACCATTTGGGTGAGATCATGGATCTGCACCCTGTAGGCATAAAGAAGGCCACGAACAAAGTCGTGGAGGGGGAGCGAGAACCCCCTAGGCAGAAACTCCGCAAAACAAACACGCACGTTGGCGCATGGTTCAGGAGTACCTCCTTGGGCGATGGCGCACGAACCGCCAGTTGGTCCGCGGGAGGCAGCAATCCCTGCTCGCGGAGCTTGGTCAGCTGGGCGTCCCTGATTGTGGACCTCGCCCAGTCGCCGCTGCTCTTCTTCAGGACGGCGGCGGCCGCAGACGTGATCGCCGCGCTCTTCTTGCCCTTCGGTGCCGCATCAGTCGCGGTGGCGGACGCAGCTCCTCGCTTCGAACCCCCACCCTTCGCCATTGGTGGTGTGGAGAGGTGGAGTGCAGCAAACTTGGGCGCAAAACAATGGAGATCGGCGTGAGGAAGAAGATGAGACGACGGGCGGCGCGGGAAGCAAATGACACGTAAAAAACTCTGCCCGCGCCGCTCTCCTTATTTACCACAGATCGCAAAACGATCGCAACCGTCGAATCGGAAGCATACGCTCCGCGCAAGATCTAACCATACACGTGGCGGCCACGGAGAGCAACCGTCGCCGGCCACTCCGCCCACTACGCACGGGAATCCAGGAACCATCATCACGCGCCGTGAAAATCGCGCCAGAGCGGTCAAATCCAGTCCAAGCGACGTCGTCCTTGGTCAGCTCTGCATCATGGACCCACAAGCATGGTCACTTCCCATCAGTCTTACCAAGCACGCCACCGCTTGTCAGAGATGGCAGTCGCAAAATGCGTCATTGCTGACGTTAACTCATCTTGTCATTGCTGACGTTAACTCATCTTGCACAACTGGCATACAGGTCACTCGTGTTTTTTCTCGAATGATATAAACACAAGAATTTCGATTGGTCTTTCAGCATAGACAAGAGATGCCAGTCGATAGATATTCGACTACCACATAATACTCCCATCGGGAGCGTATCAAAAATTTCTTTGACTAATGTGTGCAGGATAAAAAGATTTTGAGATTATCCTCCATTGCAAGCAATAAAGCACAATCTCGGGGCTACTCCCATCGGGAGCGCTGTCGCGCACCCGATAGAATAATGGCAAAGTATCAGTCAACAAATTACTCGACTAAGTTCATAAGCAAACTCATACTCGAAATATTCCCGAGTTGTATCTGACGATACTTGGATGCTGCATGCATAGTGCAAAGGTAAGACCCGCCGATCAGTCGAGCTGGGCTAGGGACCGCTCCGGCAGCGCTATCATTAAACTTTCCGTGTCAGCAGACATGATGAAAATCCCGACGGACGCGTTGGGTAAATTCAAAGTTATACTGCAGTTCGATTCAGTAAGACCTCAACGGCTTGATTCGAGTTTGTCCAGTCTGTTCCAGATTCGAGTCCGGTGACTCGAGTTTGATTGAAAGCTAGTATGGTTTTGCCCGAATGGTAGTTAACTGGCCCCGATCCGTCGTGCGTGCCAGGCCTGCTAAGCTGTTATCCCTTGATTTTCATAAGCAAAACGTCATAGTCGATGAAACACTCGACATAGCCAACATGTGCTATTTCATACATGAATTCCAAATTATACGATACAAATGCAAAGAATATAACGTGCATAGATGTGTGAGTCCATGCTCGACTCGTCGAATCAGACAAGTACTCGGGGCTACTGACATGGGTATGCCTATCGGGTTACCATGAGGCTACCTGGTGCACGTATCGACTAGTCCCAACTATCAGAGCCTACATGAATCCCATGAAGGAAGGCCCAAGAGGATGGAGTATCCTCCAAGTTTGGCGAAGCCATAGTCGGTTTGGACTTTCCTTACATGTAAATCGAGTCGGTTACGAACACCCGAGACCTAGCCTACTATTTAAGGGCTGGGAGGGCCATCGAACCAGACCACGAAACACCAGAGCCACCAAATCCTTGCGAGATTGACATCTCGCCGGGATCCCTTTGTAACCACCATATTCGCAAATCAATAACAGACAGACAGTACGTAGGGGTGTTACCTCCACACGAGGGCCCTGAACCTGGGTAAAATCTTTGCCCTGCTTGTCAGCCGACGATACTACCAGCTCTACCACGTTCTCTTCCCCATATTCACAACCCAGTGACCTTAACCATGGGTCTTGATGAGTCTACCCCTCGTCAATGATTTATTTCACAATTTTTAAAAACTTTGAATTAGGGCATCTGATAATGGAGTGCGGACACAACTAGTTGCAAATTGTAGTTTCTCAGAGTTAAACCACTCGATAAACATGTAGGAAATTCATTTCAAATAATCGAAGAAAAAAAAAAGGAAGGCCGGGAGGCACCAAATCAAACCCATCGACGCTGGTGCGCCGTCCACTCGTACATAGAGTTCAGAGTCGTGAGGCAACTCGAGAGCAAATCGGCATCCGCCGATCTGTCACCAGCGCCGCGGCCGCCTCGATTCAACGCAAAATCTCGGAGCCGATTCACCTCCGGCAAAGCGCCAGAGCGTAGTTCTTGTCACCGGCCCCGCCCGTCAGATCGATCGATAGTCCCTTTCCGTTCTTGGTCCTGAATGAAAAAATATAAAGCGTTCCGTGCTGTCTGAGGCAAAGCGCACGAGTCCCTCTCTCGCCGTCGCCGTCACATTGTCACCCGTCGGCCGTTTCGCTTCATCGTCGTCGCCGTTTCTAATTATAGGTTGCGTTTTCAGTTTTGAAAAGATTAGATTAGAGGCAAAGGAAGCGGTGCTGGCAGAGATGACAGCTGATCGATCGGGCTGCGGTTGCGGCGGCCGCTGATGTGTTAATGTTACTGCTTAATTAATCAATCAACCCCGGTTGGTTTCCCTTTCCTTGATGAGTGTTTAAGGGAGACTTGCAAGTTACAGTGATACGGATGTCGCAGCTGCTGCTTAATGGAGTCGTCTTCAAACTGGTGCTCGGATTCATTCTCATCATCATGGTACCAGGACCGTACGTACAAGGAGAGGGAGAGGTACAGGGGAGGGGGTGGGTGAAGATTCCACATGCCGGGCGGGCTCTCTTGGCCGATCGAGGCATGATGGCTGGAGCATCGTCGACTGTTGATGCTGCTGCTACTGGCTAGCTAGTACGCACTGCTGACTTCTTCTTGGTGGTCTGAAGAATCGTGGCAGGTGTCCGTGACGCAGCTCGACGACGGCGATGGCTGGCGATGATCGCCAGCATCATCTTCCCGGTGCACGGCGGCGGTCATCTCGCTGCCGGCATCCCCGACTGATTGCCTCCTTGCTCTGTTCTTCAGCGAGACCCGGCATACGACCCATTCGCAGCTCTGCGAGTCATTGGCCGCGGCGGCAAGGCGGTACTCGTGCATGACCCAGTCAGTGCGCGTGGGCCGCGCCTTGCCGCGGTGAAAGGCGAGCGCCGTCTTGACGCCGACGAGCAGCCGCTTGCCATTGCTCTGCAGCAGCACGAACACCGGCTTCTCCTTCCCCGTGACCTTCCAGTACCCGCTCGCCGCTCTCCGCCGCCGTCCGCCGCTCTGCCGCTGGCTGAAGAAGTAAGCCGCCTCCCCTTCGCTCGCGCCTAAAACCATAAAACAGAACGAATTTCGAATCGATTAATCTCCACACCCCGACAACATGCAGAATTTGCGTTCAAGAACGTGTCTGAACTCTGAAGTCTGAACGCGCCGGCACGCACCAGGGAGGTCCCACGGGTCGGGCAAGGCGACGGCGTCGACGACGGGGATGACGGCGGCCGGGAGCGGTCGCGCGAGGGCTTTGCGGCGGAGGTACAGCACCACCAGCTCCTCGTCGGTTGGGTGAAACCGGAACCCCGGCGGCAGCTGCTGCCTCGGCGGCGCCTCCCCTGCTGCTGCTGCCCGCTTCTCCATTAAGCTACTCGATCCTCGCCGGCGCAGTGCAGTTGTCTGTAACTGAAGCTGATCAGCGACCAGCCAGGGAGGGAGGCTGTGCAGTTTTCAGAGGAGAGATGGGGTTGATGAGTGAGTGGAGTGGAGACGGAAAAGGCGGGGAATTTATAGGGCGCTAGCTAGCAGCCGGCGATGTGGCGTGGAGCGAACTCCATCCTGCCAATCTTGCTTCAACAGTATGATTCCTTGTTCGACTTGACAAAGATCCCGTCTCCTAAAAATGGCCCCTAAATACTCTTCCTTTCTGGCAATCAATCACATGCGTACCCCATAAAAGTATTCGCGAGGTATGGAAAAAGTAGGCAATTCTATAATTGTAGTTACCACTTGGAGGCTGGTCGAAAGAGATGGTTATACAGCAGCAGACGATTCCAATTTAAGCCATGTCATATATGCATCTATGCATGTTTTGACAAGGAAGATCAGATGGATGGTTCATGGTTAATTATTTTGCCGGCGATATCGTGCACGCTAACCAACGGCGGTGAGTGAAAGCCGGCCGGGGGTATATATCATATATACATATATACATCAATACATATGCTAGCTTTGCGTGTGTTAAATATGTTTCATACTACTACATGTGAACTGGAAAAAAGAATCATGGCGGCCTTCCTTTTCTCTTGCTTCTGCCTTGTAATCATGCAAGATGCAGCACACTGATCACCTTTTCTCTTGCAACTATTTGTTTTAGCAGTTGCTTAATCGTTGAGTTGCTTCCTGCCTCCTCCTTCCAGGCAGTCGAGCATCACGAGTTCCCCGAATCGTGCGGACTTCTGGGTCCACACGACACCATGCATGATCGGCAGATATTTCAAGTGCATTGTCACGAGACTTCCACTCAGATGGGTTTGTTACCTGCATCAGCATCTGCCTTTGCAAATTTCCATCCTCTAGGTAATGCTAGTAGCTTTACATTTTAAAAGATACAAAAACGAGAAAAAATATAGATGTAGTCGACGTGTGTTCTACGAATTTACAAAATCTCAAAGCGAACTGGTAAGGTGACAGTTTCGCTTCGGTCTTATCCCCTCCTGCTACAGTAGGGAGCGGCGACCCGAAGGCGACTTCCCTGCCGGCGATTCGCCGCCTCCTCCTCCCGTCGGCCTCGGGCCTTCGGAGGGGTGAGGGGGGTCGAATCGCCGGCCGGATCCTTGTGCAGCTAGTCTAGGTTAGCTAGGGTGCTTAGGTTTCATGCTCGTCGCCGTTCTGCTCTCGGTGGAGATGGCGGCGGTGCTGAATAAGTGTTCTCTGGTCTGCTGCTGGTGGCCTGCTTGCAGGCGACGGCCAGATCTGTGAGCCTGGTGGCCAGTCGAGGTGGTTGTGGCGGCGGTGATGACCTCGACGTGGCTTTTGTGCCTTGGCTCCCCGTCGCAGTGATGAGTTCTCCGCGTCACTGTGGAGCTATGGGGCTTGTACAGGAGTTGCTGCTGCAGGTGTATGCCTCTGCCTCCCCTGGCCGGCCGTGGTGTGAGGGGTGGAGCTGCGGTGGTGCCGCGCTTGCTTTTGTTGGATCCTCTGGTTTCTGTATCTTTCGTGGCTTCTCCGGCCGGCTGTGGAGGCGAGGGGTGGAGTCTTCTGGAGATGCAGGTCCGGAGCGGGGAGGCTAGGTGCTCGGCGCTGGAGCTGGAAGGTGGGCGCGGTGGGTGGTGGTTCTGGCACGGCTTGGCCGCCCCGGCTGCAGGTGGTGTTGGTGCTGGTTGTTGGGGCGGCTTGGCCGTGCTTGTTCATCGTCAAGATCTCGTCGCTTGCGGCGAGTGGTTCTTGCGGTCTTCTTCAACGTTGGAGGTCGTCCTTCTTCCAGGTGGTTCGAGGTTGCTCTCTTCTTCTCCGGTGATCGTCGGCGTGGAAGAGCTTCGGTGGTCCAGCAGTTCGCTGCTGTAGTTCTTTGTGCTGAATGGTTTTGTATGATTCTGCTTTGTTCTTGCTGTTTGTATCCTCTGGTTGTAAGCAGGATTGTGCTCCTCCCATTTCAAAAAAAAAATCTCAAAGCGAAATACCTTTTTTTTATGGGCTACACAAAAATGACAAAATCTGACAAATTTTA